>VZRO01008344.1:353914-386686 GCA_013397915.1 Daphoenositta chrysoptera | reverse complement strand
CACACCCTGCACCTCGTACCCTACACCCACCGTGCACATGGCACTCTCATCCTGCACCCCACACCGTGCAATCCACACCACGCACCCCTCAGACCAGGCAAACGCGGTGCTTGGCAAAGCCAGGGCAGAGCTGAGTTAAGGGCACGTGGAAGAGGGACACAGCCAGGAGGAGCTGGGGTAGGAAGCAAGGGGCAGGGTCAGGCCCCACAAGGATGGTCTCCCATCCTGCCCTGGTGTGCCCCCGTTCNCACCCATCCTGCCCTGGTGTGCCCCAGTTCTGGGGCTGACTAGGGGAGCAAGGGCTGCCCCAAAACGGGGCTCAGCCTGCGTGCAGTGGGGTGCAGGAGCGCAGGGAAACACACTCACTTCCCAAAGGATGGGAATCTTTGGAGTGGGTCACAGCCAGGCTGCAGCCCCCCATCGTTGTTGCTCCCCTGCCTTGGCACTGCCTGGCCCTCACAGGAAACAAGGCACAAACCCTTGGTGCTGTGTTGGAGACAAATGTCTCTGAGGGACAGCGATTCACTGGGTTCTGAGAGTTGGCACGGTGGCAGAGCAGCACCCCAGCTGCCTGTCATCCCCAGGGGCATTCCCAAGGGGTANGGATGGGGCAGCATGTGAGTGCTGTGTGGGGCCCAGGTGTTGGCTGCCAGCTGGATTCCCAGCTCCTGAGTCACCCCTGTGGGCACCCTGCTAGCTGGAGACGCCGTCCATGTTCTGAGGACTGGAAACTGGTGGTCCTTTTGCCCCTGACCTCGTGACCTGTCGTGCTGAGAGCTCCTGACAGCTCTGGATTTATGCTCCCAGACCCCAGCACCTGCCTCTCCCCACCACCAAATGGGAATGAGCACTGCCACTGCCTGGCACCCTGCAGACAGCTGGAGGGTCTCCATGTCAACCACAGCACAACACAGGGCCAGGCCCCCCCAGGCCAGGCCCCCCAGGCTGGGACCAGGCTGGGAGCACCCAGCACTCCAGCCTAGAGCTGGGATGCCTGTGCCAAAGGGACATGCATGCCAGGCAGCCAGGCAGCTCCTCCTGCCAGCATCACCCCCCTCTGCTGCCGGAACCCAGCTCAGGGCCAGGTGCTCTTGGATGGTTCCCAGGCTGTGCCTGAGGAACATCTGAGGACATTCGGAGCCCATGGGTCCCCAGCTGGTGGATGCCCAGAGGGGATGGGTACCCAGTGGGTGCTCAGGGCGGACGGTTCCTGGGGTGTGTGTGTGCAGGACAGGGTGTGCCTGGGTCTGGGGTGTCAGAGCAGGAGTGAGTGGCAGGGCCGGGTGTGGCCTTCGTCTGGCCCTGCCGGTGTGAGCAAAGGGCAGTGCCTTGGCGTGCCACAGCTATTCCCAGCACAGCGGGACTTCCCGAAAAAGCTCTCGATGGCTATATCTGGGTGGGCTCTGACTCACCCCTGGCTGGGTGCCAAGGGCTGCACAGCACCTGCCATGGCTGCCCCCTACCCCACCACCATGCTTCTGGGAAGACGCTGCTTCTGTCCCCATCCCGCGCTGTCCCATGGACCAGCTGGTGCAGCAGGGAACCGCAGGCAGCCCTTCCAAAACAGCACCAGCTCCTCCTCTGCATGTATGCACCCTGCTGCTGGGCTCATGTGTGTGCCCAGGGGTGCCTGGCAGGGACAGGACCAGCAGGGCAGTGGCACTGTGGCCCTTCCTATGTCCCCTGGCAGCCCAGGTGGGGTTCAGGGCAGGCTTTGCTCCAGGAAGTGTTCCCTGCCTGCCCATCCCTGTCAGTAGGCTCCGGGGATGGGCAGGCAGTGCTTAGCCCTCCCTGCTGGAAGGGGTTAATGGAAAGATGGCCCAGGACAGCGACTGTAAACACAGCGGAGCTCCAGGAAGTGCCACCCCCTTCTCCCACTGTCTGCCAGGCTGCCTGGACCCCCCCCTTGCCAGCCCCGCCAGGATGAGCGAAGGGATGGCATCCATCGAGGCGGGCCCCCGCATCCCGGCCCACGTGTCTGAGCATGGGAAAGTGAAATCAGTGCCCAGGAATTGCTGGAGGCTGAGCGAACGGCCACCATGCCTGACGTGAGCCATCAGCGATGCAGCGGGTAATGCTACCTCATCTCACTGGCATGGGTGATGCTGTCGAGGCCTGCAGCATCCTCGTGGAGCACGCAGCCACTCTGTCATCCCTGTGTCCACAAGGATCGCGAGGGCAGCCGGGCATCCTCGGTATCTCCACACCACTGGGGCAGGTGAATGTCCCCATGGACCGTGAGGGCAGGTGGGCACCCTCAGCTTGTCCCTAGGCAGCAGGGATGGGGGAACAGCCCCAATATCGCCATGGATCCCAGGCCAGCTGTAGATGAGTGATGGGACAGGGGTGTGCTTCAAGCACCCACATGGACATGGAAGTAGCTGGTCCCCCCCTACGTGGCTCAGGGCAACAGCTCACCCCCAGGATCCTTGTGAAATATGGAGGCAACAACTCACCCAGAGGACATACAAAGACCAAGGGAGGTGAGCAAACACCTCCCAGCATCTGTACAAGTTGCATCTGGACACCCCTGGCATCCATGCTTGCCATGGGGGCATCCAGGCACCGCCAGAATTCTTGTGCCACTCACAGACAGGACAATGTCCTCGGCATCCCCATCACCTGGTGACATGGGGGTGGCGACCAGGAGCAAACAGACAGCCTGTGCACCCCCTGGTCCTGAGCTCTGGAGTGGGTAAAGGCATGGGGGCAGCTGGGATGAGCAGAGGGGGTGGGGGGGCTGCAGATTTTACGGCACCCACCAGCTCCTGGGACCCCGTCAGGCCAGGCTGGGCCTTGCTCCAGGCAGGGAGGGAGAGCCACCTCCTATTTAGACAATAGCACGCGCCCTGGATCCGTCAGCACTGGGGAATGGGCCACACAGTCCTTCCCTCTTAGGGTAAAGGCGTCTGGGAGGCTCATGGCTGTAAAAGGAGCGGGATGAAGGAAGACAGCCAGGGGTCAGGAGGGAGGGGGATGGACACCCTCGCTGCTTCATTCCCATCCCTCAACTCACCCTTGAGCTAAGGCCGGGCATAACGGGGCACTGGGGTCCTGGTGGCAGAGTGTAGGGACAAGGAGGGGCCAGCACCTTGTCCCAACATCCTGCCTAGCTTCAAGCCCAAGGAGGCTGTGCTGGGTTTAAATCCTGGGGGAGCAGCAGGGAGGGAGGGCCAGGAAGGAGGGGCGGCTGCAGGATGCAGCTGGCTTTGCTCACAAGGGATGTCATGACCAGAGGGAGTTGTTTGACATTCCAGCTCCAAACGCCTTCCCGGCAGCAGTCTCATCCAAGGTTTGATGGAAGCTGGGACCAGGCCAGTGCGGGGGTTCAGGAGCCACTTCCCAGGCTCCGCTGGTCTGGGTCAGCCCGGCCTGGGATGGAGCTGTGGGGAGGCTGAACGGGGCTGGATAGGACAGGAGGCAGCCCTGCACTTCTGGCCTCTGCAGCCTCCTCACTTTCTGCAGCCTCTGGGTCTTTAACTGGCACGGAGTGTTTGGCATCTTGTCCCTGGCATGGGAGTCAGGCAGGGTCTCTGGGTCCTGCACTTCATCCCTCCTTCCTGTCACGCTGGGTGCTCCAAGCAGACGGGGATTTCCTAAGAGGCTTGTCCACCCTCTGCGAGGCGTGGGGCCCCTGCCTGCCCAGAGCCATACCGGAAGGCTGTCACGAAGCTAAGGAAAGGCCACTTCAAGCAGTCTGCCCTAGAGCAGGGTCAGGAGGATGCTCCTGGTTAACCCCTCTGAGCTGCTTCCCCTCCAAAGAGCAGTGCCCAAGAGTGCATTTCCCCTCCCTGGAGCACCCCAACCCTGAACCTCCTGCTCTGTGGGATGAGGATGGGAACAAGGGCTACCCAGGCCTGAGATGGGATTTGCACCAACCTACCTGAAACACCAGGGCAGGGTGCCAGGCACTTCTGGACGCAGCATCCCTGAGGAGTCCATCCTCCCCACACTAGCAGCTGGCACGGCAGTGGGGTGGGGTCGTAGGAAGGGATGGTTGAGCTCTGTTGCTGGTGGTGTGCTGTCCCAGATGCCCTGAGTCCCCCTCACAGGGCACCCACCTGCCCCTCTGCACAGTGGCTAAGGGCCAGCTCACTGGCACTTGCAGCACAGGCAGGGCACACGTGCGGGGCTCTGGGATGTGCAGGGCATACTCGGAATGGGGCCAGAAGGAGGAAGGATGCTGTCTGTTTTTCCATCTACTCTCCCCCCACATGCCCCCCTTTCTTCCATCCTCCCCCTGCGCTGGGATGAAACAACCCCATCTGGAAATACCTTCCCTTTTAAAGGCAGGCTCCTCCAGGCAGCTTGTACCCTCTGGGAAGATGCCACATCACTCTGCAACTGGGTGGCTGGGAGAGGCTCCACGGATGGGGGGCTTGGAGGGGGCAGAAGAGATGCAGGGCATTGAGCATCTGCCCACCTGCATGTCTGTGGGACCCAGACTTTGGCTGGCTCCCCGAGTGACACGGAGCAGGCAGGCAGCAGGGAGGAGTTCTCCCAGAGCTGGGGCGGTTGAGAAAGCTCCCATGATCAAACCCGAGCCTTTTCCTGATGCTGATGCTGCCATGGGTGAGCCATGGCATTGCTTGGCGTCTGTGTTACAGGCAGGACAGAGGGCTGGGAGGTGCAGGGCCAGGCAGGGCTGAGTGCTGTCCTGCTGCTGAGTCACCCTGTGCCCCGTGGCACAGCGGTCCCCTCCAGCAGGGCCTTCAGGGACAAAGGCACTGGGGCTGAGCCAGCTGACGTCAGCCAAAACAGCCCAGCTTGGACAGAGCTGGGGGTCACCAGATGTGCCGGGGAGTCTGAGGAGGAGGGGGTGCTGCCCAGGCAAGGGGAACCCTCACGAGGGGTTCCTCCAGCACAGCCGCCCTCCCTCAGCGTGCCCTTTTTAGCGAGCATGGGTTTGTGCATGTTTGTGCATTGTCCCTGACCTGGCCCACCACTTGTCCAGGAAGCTGTAGTGGAGTTTTCAGATGGACTCAGAAATGTCCCATTCTGGGAGCTTTTGGGGAGCTGGGCTTTCTGATCCCCAATGTACTTCCTGGCCAAGGGGGAGACTGAGGAGACAGGGCAGAGCCTGCAGTGCCATGGGATAACCTGGGGACCTTGTTCTGCTCTTGGGGTGATGGGGATCACAGGGGGGCTAGGGCTGCTCCAGGCAGGGTCGCCGTCCAGCTGTGCTCTCCACACGCCTGGAGCAAGAAGGGTTAAGAGAGTGCCTCCCCCACTATAAATACCACGTATGTATGTCCCACACCCCACGAGTATGAGCTGGGAAGGCTATTTTGGTTGAGTGCCTGCTGCTTTGGGAATGTGCCGGAGGGAGGACAGGGGCTGACGTCACTGTCACTGGGGCTCGGACCCAGCACCTGCTCGGGGTCACTCAGCAGCACTCTGAAAGCACCCAGACCCTGCCCAGTGCTCAGCCCCCCATGTCGGAAAGAGAGTTGGGGTGCTGGCTCAGTACAAGCACACTCAGGGCACGGGCCCCTCCTCATCAGCCCCTCTCCAGGGCCCTTCCTTGCTCACTTTCTGGATGGGGGAGCTGGATTTTGGCCCCACACGGAGACCCGAGCCTGGTGCTCTTGCCAGGGGGTGGGTCAGGGCATCATCAGGCACCGTTTGGGTGCTCAGGACCAATTTGGGGACCACAGCTACCGGGCACGGGGTTTGGCTCAAGGGGGTCAAGTGACGTGGTGAAGGTCTGAGTTCCCTTCTTTCCCTCCATGGCGTCAGCCTCGGCCGTCTGTCTGTCTGTCCTGGCCCCCTGTGGGTGGCACTGCACCCTGACAGGGGGGTCACCAGCAGCCTGCCCCACTCCCTCCCCTCGCATCCCCAGGGACGGGGCAGAGCGGTGGGGGGCCGGTGCCAAGGCCTCACCAGGGAACTCTGGGGGTGCCCGGGGGCTCTTGTTTCCCGGAGGGTGCGGGCAGGTGAGGGGCAGTGGGCGGGGGCTGCCGGCCATCCCCCCCGCAGCAGCATCCCCCAGCTGCCGGGCAGCAGGAGGGGCGGGTGATGTCAGCAGGATACAAATAGCGGCGCGCGGTCCCCTCCCGCCGCCTCTCCGAGCTGTGCCGGCCGCTCGCCAGCCCTCCGCCTGCTCCCTGCTCCGGCCTCGCCTCCCCTCGCCGCCACCATGAGCCAGTCCTACTCCTCCAGCCAGCGGGTCTCTTCCTACCGCCGCACCTTCGGCGGCTCCCCGGTCTTCCCTCGTGCCTCCTTCGGGGGCAAGGGCAGCAGCGGCAGCTCCGTCACCTCCCGCGTCTACCAGGTGTCCCGCACCTCGGCCGTCCCCAGCCTGTCCACCTTCCGCACCACCCGCGTGACGCCCCTGCGCTCCTACCAAAGTGCCTACCAGGGTAGTGCCTACCAGGGTGCTGGCGAGCTGCTGGACTTCAGCCTGGCCGATGCCATGAACCAGGAGTTCCTCCAGACCCGCACCAACGAGAAGGTGGAGCTGCAGGAGCTCAACGACCGTTTCGCCAACTACATCGAGAAGGTGCGCTTCTTGGAGCAGCAGAATGCCCTCATGGTGGCCGAAGTGAACCGCCTGCGGGGCAAGGAGCCCACCCGCGTGGCGGAGATGTACGAGGAGGAGCTGCGGGAGCTCCGGCGCCAGGTAGACCTGCTCACCAACCAGCGGGCTCGTGTGGAGGTTGAGCGCGACAACCTGCTTGACGACCTGCAGAAACTCAAACAGAAGTGAGTGGCGGGGCCCTGGAAAGTCCCTGTGGGCGTCCATCCATGCATCTCCATCCCTGGGGGGGCTGGGGGCAGAGCTCGCTCTGGCAGCCCCTCAGGTGCCTACTGCTATCCTCGTGTCTCATGCTCAGAGTCCATCATGACCCCAGTACTCTGTCACGCTTGACCACTTTCTGGTTGCCCAGGCAGCATGCAGAGGGTAGAGTGGCTCCCATAGCAGAGGTGCCCTCCCTTGCAGTGGGGCTGAGGCCAGGCTGTAACACCACAGGACACCCAGAGCTGAGACATCAAAGTGCACCTCACCCTGGGGTCCCCATCTCTGCTCACACTGGGGAGGGCTGCTGGGCCCATGGGGGAGCTGAGCTCTGTGGGATCGATGGACAGACAGATGCAGTCAGGCAGGCAGAAGCGAGGGGGCGGATAACCCGGGCAGGGTGCTCCATCAGCTCCGGACGTGAAGGAGGGAGGGAAGGAAGCAGCTGCACTTCCGCAGGCCAGGGATGCTCCAGGCCTGCCGTGAGTGTCCATGGTGCCCCGTGGGCAGTGGGAGAGCCCAGAGATGCTGTGGGCCTGGCTGGTGCTGGGGAAGAGAGTGGGGATTATGCACAAGGGTGGCCAGGCTGAGGGACCCCCCAGGGAATGACCAGCATGGGGAACCTGGCAGTAAGGGCAGATACTGAAGGGGAGCTGTATGTTCTGATGATGGTCTGGACCTTCCCTCCTGGACCTTTTGCCCTGGGGACACAATTCCCTGGAGGTGACATGGTCTGCTGCCTCCTTCTGTAACCCCAGCCACCACCACAGATGTCCAGCACTGGGGTCCTCCCTGATGCTGGGGAACTGGCAGTGGTGGCATGAAGGAACTCTCAGTGACAGGGGAGGAGCTGGGCCCAGGACAATCGGGTGTTGAGTTTCTGCCACCCCATGTGCCAGCACCACCTGGGCACCTCCATCTCCTTCCCGCTGCCTTGCCACTGGCATGCAGCCTGCGGTACTGTCCCCTCCGCTGGCACAAGCCTGGATCTCAAACCCTGACCTGAGCCTCCCCCACAGCAGTCCCCACTTCACATCCCGTCCCACAGCATTGCTGAGACCTGTCTGTGCTCCTGCTCTCCCCGAGATAGCTCAGCTGGTGGCCATCTCTTGGACCCCCTGTGCCAGATCCTGCACCCTGTCCCCCCAGCTGCTGGTCACTCTCCCCTATAAGGGCTGGGGCAGTGCGCGTGGCACTGAGCTGACCTCATGTCTTTGTGATCTCTCCGGCGTTGACTATAATAGGGAATGGGAGGAAGAGCCCCTGGCCCCCCGCCAGTCCTCCGCTGCCTGCCGGGAACACAGGACAATCTGTTTTCTTCCTACTGGGCCATGCTGGGCTTAAGGACAGCTCAGGGGGACATCACCACGGAGGAACGGAGCTTCCTCCGGACCCCCCTAGCCTCCCTTCTCTGCCTACAGGCTGCAAGAAGAGATCCAGCTGAAGGAGGAGGCCGAGAACAACCTCGCTGCATTCAGAGCTGTGAGTACCTGTCCCCTCAGTGTGGTGTGGGAACCCTTCCTTCCCACCCCCATCTCCCCCCAGCAGCCTGGCCCCAGCACCAAGGCATGGTCCTGGACACAGCTTTGCACCTTCCAGCCCTAGTGCTCTCCCTGCAACCCCCCACTATCCCTCATTCTGTGTCCCCCCCAGGATGTGGATGCAGCCACACTGGCACGCATCGACTTGGAAAGACGTATCGAGTCCCTGCAGGAGGAGATCGCCTTCCTCAAGAAGGTGCACGAAGAGGTAGGTCAGAAGTGGCCCCCTTTTCCAATGGTACTCATGGGGCAGGGAAAATGGAGTGGGTGCCCTGAGATGTGACCTTGTCCACGCAGGAAATCCGGGAGCTGCAGGCACAGCTGCAGGAGCAGCACATCCAGGTGGAGATGGACATCTCCAAGCCTGATCTGACAGCCGCGCTGCGGGACATCCGTGCTCAGTACGAGAGCATTGCTGCCAAGAACATTGCCGAGGCCGAGGAGTGGTACAAGTCCAAGGTGTGGGAGGCTGCGGGCTCCAGGCTGGCTCTGGCACAGCGGGTTCCATCGTGGTGGCCGTGCCCACTGACCATGGTCTCTCCCCAGGTGTCCGACCTGACGCAGGCGGCCAACAAGAACAACGATGCGCTAAGGCAGGCGAAACAGGAGATGCTGGAGTACCGGCACCAGATCCAGTCCTACACCTGCGAGATTGATGCCCTCAAGGGCACGGTGAGCTAAGGGCAACATTTGGCCCCCTCCCAGCTTCCCTGCAGGGACCTGCTGCTCCAAGGCTGCTTGGGGACCTCTGGGACATCTCTGGGGTGGGGGGCTCTCTCCAGCTCTCTGAGTTGCTGCTGTGAGGGGCCTTGTACCCCGCATTTGGGCTGCACCTCCCCCAGCAGTGGCCTGGGCTCCTGCAAAGTGTTTTGGCAGCATCCTGGAATCAAAGTGCAGATTGCAAAATGTGACCCAGCCTGAGAGGCTCCAGGCAGGCGGGCACAGGGCTCAGGGTGTCTAGTTGCAGGCTGGCAAGGTAGTTGCAGGCTGGCAAGGTGGTTGCAAACAAACAGGGCACAACAGTCCCATTCTGGCACAGTCATGGTCACAGGAGCCAGCCAGCAGCCACCAGTGCCACCCCCAGGCAGCCATCCAGTGCTTCTGCAGTTCTCTGTGCCCTCTTGCTGGGGTAGGATGGCTTTGCTGGAGGGCCTGGGCACCAGGGCGCTGGGGTTGCCCAGGACATGCCCCCATCAGACCCTGCTGCCCAGCGCTGGGTAGGTGAAGGGTGAGTCACCCATCATGGTCCCAGTTCAGCTGGACCGAGCCCAGGGCTGACCACGGCTCTCCCCAGGACGCCCTGGCATCCCCAGTTCCCACCCGAGGTGGCCCCTGGCTCCTCTGGGTTGCCCCCTCCCTGAGCACTCCGTCTCTCCAGAATGACTCGCTGATGCGCCAGATGCGGGAGATGGAGGAGCGCTTCGCAGGGGAGGCCGGTGGCTACCAGGACACCATTGCCCGCCTGGAGGAGGAGATCCGGCACCTGAAGGATGAGATGGCCCGGCACCTGCGTGAGTACCAGGACCTGCTCAACGTCAAGATGGCCCTGGATGTGGAGATCGCCACGTACCGCAAGCTGCTGGAGGGCGAGGAGAGCCGGTGAGTGGAAGGGGGGCAGGACAAGCTGGGGGGACCAGCAGGGTCAGCGGTTTTTTGGGGGTCCAACTTTGTGAGGACACACCTGAGCGCTAGGGCTGGTTGGCACTAAGCTTTCCCCTCTGTGTTCCCACAGGATCAGCATCCCCATGCACCAGACCTTCGCCTCTGCACTCAATTTCCGAGGTGAGCGTCACTCCGTGTTCCTCTGAGTTCCCAGCTTTTGGGGCAAATCTCCCTCCTGGGGGGTTGTAGCCAGGCTGGCAGGTTGGGGACACACAGGTGCCACACAAAGCCCCTGGTGTGGGGGCACTTGTTTGGGTGTTGCTGTGAGCTGAGGAGGAGTTAAACCAAGGCTGCTGAAGTTCCGCAGTGACCCCAGCCCCACGCCCATGCTGTGTCCCCATGCCACGTGTCCCTGTGGTCCCATGCCCTGTGCTCTCCCCCTGCAGAGACCAGCCCAGAGCAGCGGGGCTCCGAGGTGCACACCAAAAAGACCGTGATGATCAAAACCATCGAAACCCGTGATGGGGAGGTGAGCACCGGGGGGTGCTTGGGAGGCAGGGGACCGAGCAGGGCGCCTGTCCCCGCACTCGGGGCTCTGCTGTGGCACGGCGTCTGACGGTGCCTCTCTCCCACAGGTGGTGAGTGAGGCGACTCAGCAGCAGCATGAAGTGCTGTAGAGGAGGCTGCTCCAGCAGCCCACCGGCACCTTCCGTCCCTGCCTCCGTCCCGCCGCCATGCCCCCCTCCTGTCCCCCACCTCGCCTCCCGGCGCTCCCCCGGCACTGCCTGAGGAGTCTCCCCCATGCAGCAGCCTCTGGGCCCCCCGCACCCCCCGGGCTCTCTCCTCCGGCTTCAAAAGGCTCGCTCTGCTTTTGCAGCTTCGCAGCGGCAACGCCAGCGTCAGGATCAGGCCGGGGCCGGGGGGCGGCAGGAGGGAGGGACGGGACGGGTGGGAGCGGCTGGGGGGAGCAGGTGGTGGCCTGGGCCAGCTCCATGGAGAGCCGGACGGTCCCAGCAGCTGGTTCTGGATCCCCCCACAGGCCTCTTCCCACGCTGGGCACAGGCTTGGGGTTCATCCCGCACGAGTGGGGACCCACCCCCCTCCACCAGCACCGCCGGCCCCGCTGGAGCTGGCACTTCTCCAGGTGCGGTGCTGGGGACAGGGAGAAGCCAGGCATGGTCTGGGCTGAGCCCCCCGTTCTCTGCCCCGCTCAGGGCCAGGGGGCCCCCAGCCTGCGTGTCCCCCCCAGCGCAGGGGGGCTCGGGCCCTTCGCCGCCCCCGGCCCCAGAGGCAGCCCCGTGGGGCAGAGGAGGGCAGTGCCCGCCCCCCCCGAGGCGGGGACCCCCAGCAGCAGGAGGCTGCACGGGGCCAGGCCCAGGAGCCGAGAGGGTACCCGTAGGTGGACACAGGAGAGAGGAGGAGTGAGTGAATGGGAGAGAGGGGGGAGAGAATGAGAGGAGCCGGAGAGAGGCCCGGGGGGCCAGGGCAGGCATCGCCACCCCTCGCCCCAATGCATCCCCACCCCACCACGTGTATGAGACTCTTCAGGCGGCTGAAATAAACAGCGGAGCATCACCCGGTCCTCTCCGTACATCTCTGGGGCAGGGAGGGGATGGCGTGGTGGGGAGGTAGGGTGGATGGAGGAGGCAGCGACTCCTTGGTCTGTCTCCTCCCCAGGCTGCCGGGCCCCCTAAAAGGTGTGTGTCCCTCACACTGAAGGTTCTCGAGCATTTTGCTGCCTGAGGTGGTGTGTTTCCCTGTTGCACGGGGTGGGAAAGTCCTGCTGGGACAGGGAACAGTGACATCTAAGCCCTGAGCAAGTTCGAAGGGGCTCTGGGTGTCGGTCCCGTATCTCCCACACACACCCAGGGTCACATACCATGTCCCAGTGGCTCTCAGCTCCACAGCCACCTCCTTTTTACCCCCGCTTGGGACAGCCTTGCCCAAATCCACACCTGCCCGGGACTTTTCCAAGCCCCTCCAAGTGTCACCAACCTGCAAGTAAAGCCATCCTCACCCCTAAGCAACCTCCTGCCCCGCACCCTGTGAGCATCAGACCCACCACCCTATGCTTGCACCCCAGGCTCAACCTCCGGCCTCAAGCTGCCAACACCATATGCCCTCTTCCTGCCAACACATGTGCCCTGCTCCCTGCGGTCAGGCTATGGGTATCTTGGCTTCAGCTCCTTCATCCCAGCGATGGGGGATGCTGCAGTGGAACCCAGAGTTGAGCATCCCATGTGGGAGAGAAATTCAGGGTTGCTCTGCCCCGGGAGATGTTGGAGGGTCCATGAAGCTCTGCCAGGCAGCAGATTCCAGGGAGGGCTTGGCAGGGGGTGATGTTTTAGGGACAAGGCATGTGCTACTGCCAGTAGTGGGGAGTGGGCTGGGGGCGTCCCTGATGGAGAGGCCAGCGTGGCAAACCCCAGCTGGGAGGTGTTGGATCTCAAGGGATATCTCCAGCAGGTGGCCCTGTGACATCGGGAACTGTCCCCAGGTTTCCTTGGGTTGGGACGACACCTCCCTCCCTGCCGGCCCAGGGTTCAGCCCCTGGGGGCAGGCAGGGGACAAAGCATTCCTTTGCCTGCAGGACGGGGAGGAGCCCCCGAGGCCTCTCCTGGGGCTGGCTCAGCCACTCTGCAGCCAGGCTGTGGGTCGAGCAAGGCATCCCACTCCACTGTGCCCCAGCCATCCAAGCGGGGAAATCCTGGGATCTTCTCCTTGCTGGTGATGCTCCATTGATGCTGGCACCCTTAGGCTGGTGGCAACGGGCTGTGCCAAAGCCGTCGGGGCTGGCCCGCAGCTGGGAAGCACCGTGTCGTGTCGCTGGCGCCCTGCTCCCGCAGATTTACAGCCCCTGGCGAGGGCGGCGACGGCCGGGTGCCGAGGCGTGTGCCATGGCTCCAGGAGATGGGGAAGCCCTGCCTTGCCCAGGGATGGCCGGGCAGCATCTGGCACAGACCGGCCCTGACTGCTCGCTGCCTGGAGCCCGGCAGTGAGGGCGCTCTCACCGGGTGCCCCAAAGCCGAACAGCTCCATGCAGGGCTGGCCCGGACCCGCACTGCCCAGGGCAGCGAGGCAGGGGCTCGGTAAGAGAAATGGAGTTTTGGTGTGTTTGCAGCCTCCCGGGCAGGGAGGATTTGTGGTGATCAGGGATGCTGGGATCCCCATCTGCTGTCTGCTGGGAATGGAGCGAAGGGGCCCTGAAGGGCTGGCTCCTGCCCGGGGTCTTGCGTTGCAGGAAGCATGACGGTGTCCTTTCCCTGCACATGCCGTCAGGGTCTCGCTCTGCCCCGATCCAATGACACTGCCGGAGAAGGGGAAGCGGGGGAGGAAGGCTGGGTCCCCCCCGAGCCTCTCAGCTAATATGGAAAGGTGCTGGCCCTTTTCTATCTTTGCAAGTGGAGCTGGGCTGCAGGGACGGGGCAGCAGGCGCAGAGAGGGGGAGCCCAGCCAAGGAATGTGACATATCAGAGGCAGCTGCCACTTCAGGAGAGGGGGCAGAGGGAGCGCAGCTCGCCGGGGGCTGCGCGGGACGGGACGGGACGGGTGAGGGGGGGGACGCCACGGCCCCAGCACGGGGACGGCTCAGCGAGCGGGCAGCACCCACGGGACTCGCACCCAGGCCGGCGAGGAGCAGGTGCCGAGGCGCTGGGCGGGATTGGGGTTGCAGCAGAGCATGGGGTGTAAGTGCCACACTGCTCCGGGCTCTTGGTGAGCGGCGGCTGGGCGAGCAGGAACCCGAGTCCCAGCCTAAATATAGCCCCTTGCTTGCCCACAGTGCTGCGACCTTTGGGGCTGCAGCCTGTGGGGGGAGGCACCGAACCGGACGGCGTTTGGACTGGGGGGTCGCCACTGCCCGAGCGCCCCAGTCAGGCACCCAGCACCCCCAGACTGCAGGCAGGGGGAGAAGAAGGGCACGACGTGCTGGTTTGGGGTGACAGGGGTGGCGGGTGGCGGTGGGGGAGCTGCAGACTATGCACCGAGCACAGGGACGGAGCGGCACGAGCAGGGCTGCTGGGGAGCCTCGGGCAGCCCCGCCGAGCCCTGGCATCCCCCCGAAGCGCGCCAAGGTCACAGCAGAACCGGGGCCGCCCGAGGAGGGCTCAGCTCGCCTGGCAGCACCGTGTTTTGTGAGGAAACTGAAGAATGCAGCGATCGGTACCGGCTGTGACATCCGGCTGCGAGTGGTGGTGGTGGGCAACCCCCGGCCCAGCCTCCGCTGGTACCGAAATGAGGAGCAGCTGGCCCAGGGCGGAGAGGAGTATGGCACCCTCTGGATCCGGGACAGCAAGAAGGAGGATGCCGGTGTGTACACATGCGTCGCCGAGAATGAGCAGGGAGAGGCCATGACCAGCGCTGTGCTGGCCATCATTGACATGGAAGGTAAGGGTGACGTGGCCACCAGCCCGGCCGTGCTGGCACAGACCTTGGCACGGCTTTGCCGAGGGCGGCAGCAGTGCTTTGCAGGCTCTTGATGCAGTGCGTGCCCTGGGGCCGGACAGGGCTGCCGAGCTTTGCCGTGCCCACCCTGCTGCAGGCTGGGGTGCCCGGTGCCGGCAGCACTGGGGTGGCTCTCCAGCCTGGAGCGAGCATGTGGCTGCAGGACCCGCTGCCAGGCCAGGCTGGGTGCCAGGACTGGGCACAGAGGTGTTGGGAGCATGTGATGCCAAGCCTGCTCGGGGCAGGAGGAGAGAGAGAGAAGAGAGAGCGAGAGAGAGATGGGGATTGGACACATGGTACTGGTGGTACCAGCCACCAGCACGGTCCTCAGTACCCCCCCACCAGCTGCCCACGGGCAGAACCCCCGTGGGATCACCATCACAGCTTTACCAGGCACTGGAAGTGCGCTGGCTGAACGGGAATACCGGTGGGGCTGGGAGGAGGAGCCTAACGTGAGAGGCAGGGCTGACAAGTAGGTGGAGCCTGTGCCCTGCGGTGGGCGAGACCTGGTAGTTAATTAGCCAAGGTAGATTAACAAGCATTTTTTCATCCCTGTGGCAGCCCCTCTGCTCATCACCATCACCCCTGGGTGCAGCAGTCAGGCAGGGAGTGCATGGGGACTGCTGCCCTTGCATGGATGGGCCTCATCCTGCAGGTCTGGGGCTCAGCCCCCTCTGCTCCATCGTCATGGAATCATGCAATCATAGAATCACAGAATCATTTATGTTGGAAAAGACCTCTAAAATAATCAATGCAACCGTTAACCCAGCACTGCCAAGTCTACTGTTAAACCATGTCCCTAAGTGCCACATCTACATGTCTTCTGATTACCTCCAAGGATGATGATCCCTCCCCACTTCCCTGGGGATTCTGTTCCAGTACTTGACACACCTTTTGGTGAACAAATTTTTCCTCATGGAGGATAGATGCCACCTCCCTAGGACACTGAAGGCCTGAGTGTTGGGGAGTGTGGAGGCAGTGGCACTGCTCTGAGATGTGACCTGTGCTGTCTGCATGGGGACAGCGAGAACTGGGAGCGAGGGAAGCAACACTGAGCCCTGAAGCTCCAGGGAAGGAGCTGCACCTGGGACTCTGCAGCACAGGAGGCACACCAGAGATGCCGCAGCTTGAGCAGGGGACTGGAGGACAGTGGCAGGTCAGAAGGAGCCTTCACAATGCTGAAGGGGAGCAACACTGGGAGGTGTTGCCCTCTGTGAGCCAGGAGTCTGCAGAAGTGGTGTTTGGAGGATGGAGGAAGGTTTATGTGCAGGTCAGGAGCCTGGTAGGGTAGCAGGAGGAGCAGAGAAGTGTGCAGCAGGGGCTCTGCCCTGCAGTGAGTCTGTGTGTGCATCACACCTCTGGGGACCGTGGCACGGTGCAGTTGGATGTGGGGTGAGGTGTGTGCAGAACGGCAGATGTGCACTGCCCCGGGGGACGAGCAGCCTGTCCTGGGTGGGCAGCAGCGAAGTCACCCTGTTCTCACTCTCCAGTGTGCAGCTGCCCCTCTCCATGGCCACACCGGCCCGGGCCCCTCTGCTGTTGCCCAGCAGCACGGCACAGCCTGATTTCCCCAGGTGCCCGTTCCCGTTGTGCTGACGCACTCTTCCCTGCTCCCAATTCCCAGCCGCCGGC
Source organism: Daphoenositta chrysoptera (assembly GCA_013397915.1). Classification (NCBI taxonomy): domain Eukaryota; kingdom Metazoa; phylum Chordata; class Aves; order Passeriformes; genus Daphoenositta; species Daphoenositta chrysoptera. The sequence goes on along the minus strand of VZRO01008344.1, from coordinate 370,729 downwards.
CCTCACCACCGCCTTTCTGGGGCAGCTGAGGGAGGGACGGAGCAGCCAGGATTGCCTAATGCCTGGCAGTGTGAATGTCACCCTGCCTTGGGCACTCCTCCCAGCAGGCTCTTGGCCATGGATGCACCACCATTGAGCAAACAGCCACCCAAAAAGGCATCCCTGGGCCAGAGACACCTCTGGAGCCGTGCAGGCTCTGGGGCACCGGGCTGAGCGAGGAGCAGGGCAGCACCTGGTGTGGCTTTGTCCCTGTGCCAGTGCAGAACCGTCTTTGTGGTGTGCTGTGGCAGTGCCAAGGGAGAGCCACGTCCCGCCAGGTGCTGGACAGGTCTCCAGGGATCACAGAAGTTCCACTCATAGCTCTGCCATCATTGTAACACTGGGAAGGGGCACCCCATCCTTGTTCCCTGGGGCACTCTGTGAGCTAGGTCATCAGCCACCTATAGGGCAAGAGGGATGTGTGCAGGGTCCCCAGGCAGGATAAACTCTTTCTCTGGACTTGGGGTCCCAGTCCTCTGTGTCTGGAGGTGTTGTGGTGTCCTTGCTCCATTTGCCTCTGACGGGCAGTGGTCTCTGGTGGGCACAGAGCCCCTTTTCTCCCCGGTGCACTGCCAGCCTGAAAATCTCCGTGGGGCCAGCATTGGCTCTCTCCAAGGTGGCTCAGGTCACTGCTGGTGGCCTGGGGGAGGTTCCATGCTGCCCATCCCTGTGCTCGGCCTTGGAAGCTCCTCCTGCATCAGCTCAGCAATCCCCCTTGCTCACACAAGCCCGATTTAGCTCCTCTAATCTCTTGCCCTGAATCTGTCGCTCCACCCCACTAATGATTTTCTCCTGCTCTTCTCCCAGGTTCCCTGAGTGCGTCAGTGCTCACTGTGGGGAGCGGGGAGAGCATGCCTGGGGCTGGCCAGGCAGCCAAGTGCAGGGGCTACCAGGGCCACACCATCCCCACTGTGCCACACTGTCCCCCCCCATGTCCCATTGCGCTGCCCCTCTCCTGCTGCAGGTTCTCCCTCATGCCCCAGCTCCAGAGGTGCAGGTGGAGTGCATTGACCCTTCTCACACCAGCACCAGGCTGGTCCAGGGGCTTCCCAGTTTCACCCAGGGAACCTCCAGATCCTTCCAGCCAGCCCTGGGCCCTACCCTAGCTCCATTGCTCCTAGGCTTACTAAAGCCTTTATCATGTCTCAGCTGCATCTCCTGTATTTTTTCCCTGTAAACTGGATTAAATCACCCCTTAAGAACCCAAGCTAATCTCCTTTTAGAGTCCAGCCCTCCCTCAATGTGCCAGCTCTGCCTGATCCTCCCCACCCAAGCTGCCTCTTGTTTCAAGGTTGGATGTGTCCATCTTGGGCTCCCAGTGCAGGATCTTGCTCCGTTCGCCTCCACCTGCACTCAGCAATCAAACTCTCTTGGAACCTTTCCTCTGCCTAGGAAAGAGCCGGGACCTGCCTGGATTTGGGGGCAGGAAAGGGGGCAGAAACTTCCCGTGCATAGTGGCCCTGCATGGACCCTTGCTGTGCGAGGAGTTACAGTGGGGCAACATGGGCATAATTTTTCAGCTGATGGTGCATGGCAATGGCAATGGAGCCCGCTGGGGATGGCTGTGCTGACAGTGTCCCTGGTGGCTCAGCATCCCCAGCCGTTATCTCCGTGCTTAATTTAATCCCATCATTTGCAGCGCCGTGCCCATGTTTAATGCCAGCTGCCCCAGAGTGGCTGCCACCTCTGCCCCCATCCATCTGGGCAGGGGGCTGGTGTGGTGGCCACGTGTGCCAGGTTCCCATCCCAGGGGCCGCCGGAGCGAGACGTCTGCTCCCAGCGAGCAGGGTGGTGAGTGCAGCTGTCCAGTCAGTCACCTCCACCCCTGCCCTCTCGCCTGCTGCTGGAGGGTTATTTTTGCTGAGGAATGTGCCATCCCCTCGGATTCTGGCAGGCTGTAGGGCTTGTGTTACAGGCAAGAGGCTGAAACCCAGGCCTTCAGTTGGGTAAATATAGCACCAGTGTTCGGGACTGCATGAGGGGACGACAGCCTCTTCCTCCTTCCAGGGCTGCCCAGCACTCCCGGTGCCCTTCCCGACACCAGGCTGCTGGTTGTGCCCTGGCACAGCAGCGCTGGGAAGGTTGCTTCCACCCTGCTGTCTGCGCTCTTGCGTGCTTTCCCCCGCAGCGTGCAGCCCCTCAGTGCCAGCTAGGGGGTATGCCAGAGGCAGGGCAGGGGTGTGATGCCTTCTGCCATCCCGCTCCATGGCCAGACAGCCAGAGCCAAGGTCACATTGCAGTTTTGCATCCTCGTGTGCTCTGCCTGCAGCGAGCAGTGTGCTCAGCCATCCTTCTTGTGGCAGCAAGAGAGGTGATGCTGGAGAGGGTACTGGGGTGTCCCAGCCCTTGGGAGAGGGGGGACAGCACAGCACTTCTCCACAGGGTCAGGAAGATGCTGTGGCACTGCCCTGCCCAGTGACGAGGATTCCACTGCTGTATTTATTTCCCCTGGGGACAGAGCTACGGTGGTCCCCACCTACCCAGGCTCTCGGCACATCCCCACCTCCCGCCGACCATCCCCAGCAGCTCCAGGAGGTGCAAACACATGAAAAATTCATGCCCAGACCTCCTCCTACTCGAGATGCCGCATGCACACACCGCCATCAATTATTCAAGCACTGAGACAAGGGGGCTGCTGGCTGGAGCCAGGGGCAGGGGGCTGGTGCCAGGCCAGAGCTGTGGTGCACAGTCAGGATCCATGCAGAGCAGCCAGGAGGACCAGCAAGGCGTGGAGGGCTGGGGTTCTTGGAACAGTGGAATTAATGCTGCATTTTGAGCAGGTGTTCACTGTCTGTTTGCTTGGGGCCGAGGTGTGTCCAGCAGGCAAAGCTGGAGCTGGGTGGCAATGGGGCCACCTGCTCCAGGTCTGCCTCTTGTCCATGCCACAGCTGCACTGGCCTGGGTCCCTGACCTGCAGAGCAGCAGGGCACTGTCAGGGCTGCCCCTGGGCTGGGGCAGGGCAGAGGGGCTGCCCTACTGGCAGGTGGCCATCACTTCCTGAAGGACACCTGCAGTGACTTCAGCTTTGCCCTGGTGGGGGAATTTGCAGGTGCTGCTGCCACTGGAAAGGACTTTTGGTCCCTGCAGCAGGCGCAGCCTCTTGGAGGTGACCCAGCTATTCCCAGGGGTGCAGCATCTCTGGGACTGCCCAGAGTCACTCCTGAAGCTTTTGCTGAGGGATGGCTACAGAGCCACAGTTGCAGGGAAGAGCTATGGCCAACGGGCAGCAGATGTAGGATAGTCGAGGATAAACAAGGGACTGTTCTGTCTGGACAAAGGCAGTCCTTTCTGGGGCCAGCCCTGGGGCTGTCCTTGTGGGTGCTTTGGTGCCAGCACCCTTGCCCTGGCACCACTATGTGACAAGTCCAAGCCTTGGTGCTTCTTCCCAGCATCCCTGGTGAGTCTTTTAATCCCACTCGAGTGTGAAAAGAAGGCACAGGCTGCCTGTGTACAGCAGAACCACACACATGCACAGACAGGGTGAGAGCACCTGGCAGGGAAGCCCTGGGTGCAGGTACCCTGACAGATGAGCCCCACAGTTCACCTCTTTATCCAGCTCTGTCTCAAGGATACCCATCTCTCTCCCCATCCAGGGCTGGGGGGCCCAGCAGAGACCTCTGTCTCTGACAGGAGATTCCCTTAATGCCAGCTGTAGCATTTGTAGGACTTGTCTGACGTGCAGGGTCTCCACGGAAACCCCGCAGCATCACTCGAATTGTGGGACTGACAGAAATGTTGTATAAACAGCTCCTTTTGTACTGGGTAATTTGCAAGTTATTATGGAGCCATGAAAAGCCTCACGTTTGGAGTCATGAGCTGGGAGGGGAAGCAGAGAAAAGCTACCAGGAGCTGCCAAGCATCATGGGGAGCGTGATGGCTGTGAGCAGCTCCTTGTGGAGCGGCAGGCTCCCCAGGGGACATGTGAGCAGCATGGGGACAAGCGCTGGGTGGGGAGGCCTCCAGCAGCGTCCCCATGGATGCTCGGCAGTGGGAGGGGGCAGCTCGAACAGATGGTGAGGCCGGGACCTTGGCAGCCTCTCCAAGGGCCTGGAAAAGGGGCTGATGAATGCTGCAGGGGCAGGTGAGTTGATGGAGCAAGGCATCAGGAGCTGTGGGGCACCAAGAGCTGTGGGGGGCGTGGCAGGCAAGAGAGGACCTGCCGAGGCTGTGGGGCTGGCACTGCCCCTCTGGCTTATTTGTGGCATCACCCAGAAAACTGGGACAGGCCAGCAGGGCTGGGGATGGTCAGCTGGGGACAGGGTGCCAGGGTTGTGCCAGCACCCCAGGAGCACTTACAGGTCTTAATGTCCCTGACCAGCCTCACTGGGGTCTCCCACCCACAGCTTCTGTCCACATCCCGTGAGCCCCATCCCAGCTCAGTCCTAGGCACAGAGTCCTGCTCTGAGCTGTGCCGTGGGGCCTCACCCCAGCGTGAGGGGAGGTCTCGTGTGTGTCACGCCGCATGGACAGGGACAGCCACCTACCTTCCCAGGTCAAGCTCGTCTCCCCATCAGCCACAAAGCGGTGATGCTACCCCAGGGCTGAGCAGTCCAGCCCTGCAAACCCATGGGGGTCCTGAGGCACCCGGGGGGCAGGGTACAAGGTTTGCCTTGGCACTGGAACTGGCACTGGAGGCTGTGTGGTTTGCCAGGGGGATCGGTGTGAAGGACTGTGCTCATATTATCTCCTGTCCACGTACAGCTGTGCTGTGACCACTCCCGTGTCTTGGTAAGGGGATCCATCTTTCTGCATTACTGATGACTGGAGGATGTGGGGGACTGAGCAGAGGCTGGCAGAGTGATGGTGAGCCTGTATCTTGGCTGGGCAGTGCCAGGGCACACCGCAAATGTGCTGCTGGGTGCAGGGTTGTGGCAGCTGTGGCAGCCGAGCTGCCCTGTTTGGGAACACTTTGGGGACAGCACACAGAGCGCTGCTGTGGTGTGTTGTTGCCATCCCAGTTGGTCTGCATGTGGAAGCTGTAGCGGGGAGCTGTGTCCTAAGAGAGAAGCGCAACCCCTGTCCTGGGCAGGATGGACAGGTGACAGGGAACAATGGCACTGCCTGGCAGGGGGCTCGGACCCCTGGGTGCCGTGTAGACAAAGCCAGAGGTGGAGAGACCATGTACCCGCCTCAGACACGCCCCCTCCCTCCCCTCTACGACGGCGGCCCTCGCCCCCCACCACCTGTGCCCTGCCTGTCCCCCACCGCTGTCACTGTGTGCCAGGGCTGGCGGGGAGGCGGAGGCGGAGGCAGGCGGGGGAAGGATGGAGGGAGGAGCACTCCAGTGATGCTTCATGCTCACAGCTCCAGCCCTCCCGACAGCCCAACCTGGCGAGCCCCTTCCTCTCCCTCCACCGTTCCCGGCTGCCGGTGGTGAAGGATGCTCGGAGCATCGCTTGCTGCCGCGACGTGCTGACAGCGGGGACCCCGCCGGGAGCGGGCTGCCGTCCTGCCGGGCCTGAGTCCGTGTCACCGGGCCAGCAGGGCTCTGCAGAAGCATGAAGAAGATCTGGGTGAAGAAGCGTTTCCAGGTAAGGGCTCCAGGCTGCCGTGCCGGCGGGTGCCGGGAGAAGGGGGCAGTGCCGAGAGCTCATGGGGATGGGAATGGATGCTGCCGGAGACGGGGATGGGGACGGGAATAAGGATGGGGATGGGAGTGTCCCTCCAGCCCTTCCGTTGCCCCCTGGGGCTCCCCAGGGCTTTGCACAGCACCGGCTTCAGCCCCGCTTGCAGAGCCGCCAGCTGCTTGCCTGGCCTCGCCAGCCCGGGCAGGAGGGGCAGAGGGCAGGGGCTCAGCACCTCCTGTGCCAGCATCCGGGCTGCGACCCCCGCCGGGGGCTTCCCCCACGGCCCTGTCTCCCCTCTGTGCCCTCTGGAGTGGGGGCAGCAAATGGAGGCTGCTGCATGGCTCCCCCCAGCCCCACTGCCGGTGGTCACGGAGCGGGAGACGAGGCTTTGCCTGCGTCATCCCCTCCGCGTCAGGAGCATGCCTGGCACAGGCAAGGCTCCTTCGCGGGCCCGCCGCACGCTCCGCTGCCGAGCAAGGAACAAGGACGTCACTTGGCCTCAGCGGGGGATGGAGGATGAGGAACATACTTCCAGGAAGCCCCCCGCCCCCAATTCCCCGGGGCACACGAGCCCAATGCGAGAGCAAAGCCTCCCCGCTGTCACTCTGCCTGGTGGCCCAGAGGGGACTGGGAAGGGACTGTCAGGCGCAGTCCCTTTCCAGGGGTGCAAGATGCACGATGGGACACAGGTCCCCAGGGAGACAGGTGCTGAGGGTCCCTCTGGGGCAGGGTGCTACGCACAGCCCGGCTGCCCCATCTGCTTTTTGGGGCAGCAAGTCCAGGGGCTTGTCCGTGTGGCAGGGCAGGGTCCTGCACCGCTGGCTGAGCACGGGAGGGGTATCAGAACAGCTACAGCGGCTGTCTCTCTGCACCAGGCAAGTCACTCACTCCCTCCCCATCTCATTCCATTCCTGCTCCCTGTCCGCCTGTCTCACACAATAGGCACCGGTGCCATGTGGTGCTGGGCTCCACGTGCCAGGTGGTGGCAAGCTCTATGGTCCCAGGAGATCCTTCACTCCCCTGGGGACCCTTGGTCCCATGGCCATGGTGAGGGATGCCCCGTGCCTGGGCCAGGGCAGGACCCCAGCCTGGGCAGGTGGATCCATGCCTGGCACAGGGGAAGGAAACAACTCCAGGTCTCACCCAGCTGCCTTGTAGTGCAGGGTTGAAGCTGGGTGTGGATCCCAGCCAGCTCTTCTCTCTACTCCAGGCTGGGTAGGCACAGAGCGTGCTCCTGGGTCTCCTCCACCCCTTTTTCCAGGGTGCAAGTGAAATCCCATGCAGGAGGATTATCCCCACTCTTTGTCTGTCCCCTTCGCGCAGACCCCAACCCCACACCAAGCCCTGAGCTGCTCCTGCCCCCTTTCCATCTCCTGGCCCGGGGCTGACCCTGCATCACCCAGCACTTGCTCCCTGGTGGGCTGCAGGTGGGTGCTGTGCTCGAGGTGGGTCCAGTTTGCGGGGTGCCCTGATCCTACAAGGTGCCCTGATCCCTCAGGGTGCCCTGATCCCGTAGGGATTTGTGAGGTGAAGCGGGGCGGGGGCTGTAGTGGAGCCCAGCCCAGGCCCACTGGGTGCAGTCACCATATTTGATGGGGAGCCGATGGCGCCCGTCCCTGGGGAAGCCACAAGAGTACCCGATAATGGCACTCAATTGCATTTTCATTTTTTAATGGGGGAATTATCCGCCGGTGGTGCAGTTAATCACTCATCTTTCCCTGGCCTGGAAGACGGGCTGCCAGCCAGAACCAGCACAGTCAGCCGAGAAGGGGAGGTGAAGCCTGGCTCAGCCTGAATACAAATGTGTCTCGTGCAGCCGCTGCCCTCTGGCCAGCACTGCATGCAGGCAGGGGGCTGGTGGGAGCCCCCGAGTGCTGCCCATGTGCAGGGGCTGCCGCTGCAGTGGCAGCAGCTTTGGGGCTTGGGAAATGAGCCTGCTGCCGTTCAAGGGCAACTAACTGCTGGCCACGCTTGGCTGTCCATCCCTGGTGGCCGGCTGTCCCTGGGGTCTGGCTGTCCGTGACCTGCTTGGGAGCTGGAGGGGTGGCGGGGCTGGAGGGGCTGGTGGAGGAAAGGGCTTCAAGATCGTTGGGTGTCCAGCCCTGGTCTCCACACTGGGGAGACAGGGCATTGGCCATCAGTGTCCTGGGGAGACCCTGTCACCCAGACTGGCTGGGAAGGATGCTCAGTCCTGGCAGCCCAACCCTGCCTGTCTGCACGCCACATTCCCACTCCTGCCTGTCTTGGAGATCACCCCGTCCCTCTGCTTTCCTGGGATACGGCGTCAGTGCACACTGGGTCTGGCAGACAGGCTGCCCTCAGCTGGTCCCTCCCCTGGCACGCAAGTGCCCAGCCCTGGGCTGCAGCGCAGAGGGCAGCCAAGTTGGCAGGGAGCTCCTGGTGCTTCCACCCCGTGCTCGGGTCCCACCTGCCTGCCCAGACGGCATGGGCGAGCGCAGCCCCAGTGCCTCCAGCCCCGCACCAACAGGCCGGTCCTGTGCTGCCAGGCAGCCTCTCTCTTAACTGGCATGGCCTCTGCTGGGGATGGAGGATGCTGTCCCCATGCTGGCACGGTGGCCATGGTGGAGTCTGGGCCAGGGCCTGGAAGACGTTTCGCTGGCCAAATCCCCATGCTGGCTGAGTGGCTTTGAAGGGGCTGCAGAGCACTCGGACACCAGCCCAGGCAAAGATTTGGCTGCGGGCTATGCCAGCTGCGGGCAGCAGTCCTGGGGCACCTGGGGTGCCCAGGGCTGTCACTCTTGGGCATGGGCTGCGACACAGGGCTGGGGTGCACGGTGCCATCACCAAGGGGACCGTGTGTGCGCGTGCGCGCAGGTGTGTGTGAGCGTGCACGGCTGGGCATGCGCTCCACGTGCCCACCCACGCCCATCCATCTCCGTGTGCGCGGGGGCGTGTGCCCGTGGGTTCGCCGTGGGTGCGCGGTGAGGGTGCATGTGAGCGGCGGCAGGTGTGCCCTGCCCGTGGGAGGGCACGGGTGGTGCGACGTGTGCCGCGCCAGGGTGCGTGTGAGCAGGGTGCGTGTGCCAGGATGGGCAGTGTGCGTGTGTGCCGTGCCTGCGTGCATGGCAGTGCCCATCGCCGTGCCGTGGGTAACGCTCTGTTCTCTCTTCCTTTGCAGAAGACCGGCCACTCGCGGCGCTTCGGGCGCTTCACGCATGGTGCGTTGAGTTACCAGGACCTGACTCCCCCCCGCCGCCCCAAGCGTGCTGGGATGGGCTCCACCACCATGCTGCAAGGGGCAGCAAGCAGAGGCTGGGCAGGGCTGGACTGCATCTTGCCAGCCACAAAATAGGGTCCCTGTCAGCCAGGGGCTCAGTGTCCCCCATGCAGCTGGTCTGCTCCTGGCCCTGCAGCTCTGCTTGCTCAGGGGCTGCCATACTGGTGTGGCCAGGATTGGGAATCTGATGCAGTAGCAGTTCATGGAGCAGCTGGTCGTGTGCTGCAAAGGGGTGGCTTGGAGTGGGGGGAAGAAGTGTGGCCCCCCACACACCTTAAGCATGCAATGGAGAGGAGCAGTGGCGGAGCTGGGGATGTGTTCCTCACTGCAGGGGTTTGTTGCTGCGGCTTGTGAGGGCTTGGGCAGTGGCAAGTAGGAAAATCAGTCCTTCCCTGGCAGCATGGCACTAGCTTTCCTGGAATGGGACATTAGGGTGATACTGAAATGGCCTTGCCACATCCTGCCCGGTGGGGGGCAGCTCTTAGTGATGCCCTACCCTGAGAATTTTAGCTTTATCAACCGCAGCTGTGCTGTGGAGCACGGCTGCATCGTACAGCACTTGCTCTGGTGGGGCAGGGGATGCACTTGTACGTGCCAGGGGGAGGCTGTGTGCACACGGACACACATGTCCGTGTGCTCCAGCACCCCCAGGAGCGCCCAGCTCGGGCACAGACTGGGAGGGTCCAGCCCCAGGCTGAGATGCAGTGCGGAGCACAGGGCTGTTTGGATACCGCAGCGGTGAGCCAGCAGCTCTGGGGACAGGGGTGGCTGTCCTGCTGGGCAGGATGTGGCTGTGGCACCGGGAGGGGACGGTGCTGTGCACTGCACAGGGGGGACGGTGTGCGTGAGGAGAAGGTCTGTGTGCAGCACTGCAGCCGTGTGCAGTGAATGTGGTGCAGAGTGGAGACATGGTGGGGAAATGCTGGGGACAAGGGCCCCCCCTGCTGCCCCCCGCGTCTCCGCAGGCCGGGCCGATAACCGGGTGTTGATGTCTCTCTCTCTCTTGCTGCCCCTATGGAAGCGAAGTTTTCCGCTCCTGCAGGAAACAAAGCTACGGTAGGAAGACCCCTTCCTGATGCCATCTCTGTCCCCACAGTGAGCCCTGTGCCCCAGCCTGCCACCCTGCCCCATCACTTCCACTGTCCCCTTGCCCTGCTTTCTTGTCCCCGTGCTGCCTCTGCCAGCTGTGTTCCCACTGCTGGCACTGCTTCCCTTCCTCCCATCCTCTAACGCTGTTCTGCCTGCTTTGCCTGCCCTCTTCTGCCTGCCCTTGCCCTGCTGGAATTTCCCACTCCCAGTCCTGCCTTTCCCTACTGGCAGCTTGTCCCTGCAGGTCAGTCATGCCTCCTGCCCTGGATCTGCTTGGGCACTGTTCTCCTGCTCAGGGAGCTGCCTGGGCACTGCTCTCCTGCTCCTGGAGCCAATGGGTCTGCAATAGGCAGTACCAGTGTGGTCTGCTGTCTCTCTGTACCCTCACTCCCTACTCTCCCCTCCCACCCCAGACTCGGAGACAGGTGAGGATGAATCCAGCGACCCCCAGGTGACACAGCGCAGTGATCTCCAGGATGAGACGGCCTTCAGCACCCCCACGGGTGAGCAGGGACATCTGGCTGGCACTGAGCCCTGACACTGGCTGCTGGCCATGACTCCCCACAAGGCCTCTGCTGGCCAGGCTTTGGGGGTGTCCATTGAGAGGGAGCTGTGACCCACCCACACAAAGGGGAGAGGGCTTGAGGCAGCAGGGTGCTGCTCAGGACGTTCTGGGACACCCCACAGTGGCTCAGCCCTCTCTGAGCACGATGCTCAGCTTGTCCCTGCAGGCACCCAGTCTTGGCTCATCTCTCTTCTCTCAGGTGGGTCTGACACTCTCGTGGACGCCTCCATGAACACAACGCCAACCTCGGTGCTGGCCCTGTCACAGGCAGAGGAGCGCTCCAGCTGGTCAGGCAGCCAGCAGACCGTGGTGGAGAAGGAGACGGATGCCAGCCTCTCTGCACGGGGACCCTACCTCCGTCCCGCTGCCTGGCCGCAGCCACAGGGAACCCCAAGGCAAGCAAACACGCCGGCCCCGCGTGGCGCCGAGGTCCGGCACCTGGGTGTGGAGCCGCTGGTGCGGGCATCACGGGCTAATCTGGTGGGCACGAGCTGGGGGTCAGAGGATAGCCTTTCGGTGGCCAGCGACCCGTACGGCAGCGCCTTCAGCCTGTACCGAGGACGGGCGCTCTCACTCCATGTGTAAGTAGCCAGGGGAAGCACACGGAGGGGACATCGCGCTGGGGCCATCTCCTTTCAACCCCTGCAGCCATCTCCTTCCCTCCACCTGGGCTTTCTTTGCCTTCACCATCCCAGATGAGGAGTGGGGACTCTGAGCAGTAGGCAGCCTGTTCTCGGTGAGAAGGTGGGAGCGGTGCAGGCTGGGCTTGATGTAGAGTGGGGTCCCCTTTCTGCTGTGGCCAGGTTGAGGCTGGGGGTATCCCCCGTGCCACTGCTTGAGCTGGTTATGCCCTGGGTATTCTCCCTTTCCACCCCGCCATGGTGCTCTGTGCAGCCCAAAGTGTGGGGAACTGGAGGTGCACAGTAGCCTGGGACACACACTGGCAAGTGTCTGCCACTCCCAGTCCCCACTGTACAGGGCTGGCAGCAGGGTCCAGGGACGTGCTGCCTCCCCAGGTCCTGCTGATGTGCTCAGAGCCCCCGTCCCTCCCTGCCACCTTTGGTTCCCATACCTGCTCCTTTGACCTCCATCTCGCTCTTTTTTTTAAGGCTGCTTGTTCCACCAGAACCTCATCTCCACCTTATGATTTCTGCTCTGCGTTTGCTGAGCCCCTCTAGGGGCAGTGGGAAGGTGTGCCCACAACAGCATGGGCACGGGCAGGGCTTGCAGCCTTGGGGACTCCCTCTGGCCAGGCTGCTCTGCCTCAGCACACCAGGACACTCCAGCAAACTGGGGCACCCCCCAGCCCCTGGTCCTGTCTTCACGGTGGCCCTGGGGAGGGGACTCACTGGGTGTCCCAGCATCACCCTGCTGCTCCACACGAGTACCCCTGCGCAAGGGGTCCCAGCAGCTCAGGACTCTCACCTAACCCAGCCATCTCCCAGTGGTCTTGGGGGCACCAGATGCCCTTGCTGGGACCCCTTGAGTCTCCCCAATCAGGCTGCTCTGATTGTTTGACCCCCTTGCCATGCCCCATTGGGCACTGTGGTGCAGGCTGGAAGCTGGGATGCAACCAGGCGGGTCCAAGGGTGGTCTCTAAGCCGTGCTCCTCTGTCTCTGCCCTTGCAGCAGCATCCCCCAGGGAGGCTACCGGAGAGATGACCTCCACAGAGGCCCTGTCTCTCCCAAGCCTGGTGCAGAGCCCCCGAGATCCCCCGCTGCCCTGCCACTGACTGCCAAGCCGCCCATCGTCCGCTCGCCATCTCCTCGTGCTGGCACATGCCTGCAGCCGCCCACTGCACAGCCTGGTGCCCGTGGCCCTGGCGTCCCCTCCTTCACACCCGTGACCCCTCGCAAGAAGTCCTCAGTGCCGGCAGAGTACCAGGACATCGTTCCTGAGGAGTACGAGGAGAAGATCAAGAAACCCAAGTCCTCCGGGTACTCACAGGGCAGCACACAAGACTCCCGACCACAGACACCCATGAGTGACACCTCCGGCCGCATCTCGGTGCGGGCGTCCCCCAAGCTGGTGCGCGCTGGCTCCAGGATCTTCGAGAGGCTGCAGTACTTTGAGGAGCGGCAGAGGAGCCTGGAGCAGGACAGTCCCTTTCCCACGCGGTCCAGCCTGCCCCTGCGCAAGACGCGCTCCTTCGACCAGCCTGGCACGGGCTTGCGCCGTGCCAGCACTCCAGGCGGCTCGCGGGAGGACCTGCGGGAGGGCGGCCGCTGGGAGCCGGGCAGCACGGCAGCGTGCCGGCGCTCGGCCTTCCGGCAGAAAGCTGCATCCTTTGACGAGAGGGGCAAGTTCGCCAACCGTGTCTATGCCATCGAGCACAAATTTGCCGAGGAGCTGACCCGCATCAAGCGGACGGTCTCCAAGCAGCAGCTGCGGCGCTCCCAGGAGCTGTGCAAAGCCGGGCTGCCCCCGGCACCCTCACCCTCAGCGAGCAGCGAGCCCCCCGCACCCCGTGCCCCCCGCACCTCTTCCTCTCAGGGCGCCGGCGGACGCAGGGCACTGCCACCCAAGACCTGCCCGCCAGCAGAGAGCACACACGTCATCCAGCACCTGGCACTTTCCAGCGTGGTGTTGGTGGGACCCGATGGGGAGCCGGAGCCAGGGGGGCAGCGTGGGAAGAGAGCCCCAGTGGGGGGGGGTGGGGCGGCCGGACAGCCCAGCTCGGTGGAGGATGCAGGTGCCAGGAAGAGTCTGCAGCAAGAAGGCACTGGGGAAGTGAAGAGGAAGGAGCAGTGGCCATTGGCACAAGCCACCCCGCACGGAAGGGTGGCCCTCTCGCAGGCGGGGCCCACCGAAGGCAGCCCGTACCCGGATGGAGGCCCTGCCCGTGGCCCTGGGGCACTGAGCGAGGCTCTGGCTGCCCGCCTGGCTGTGCCCCACGGACTGTACCGGCGGCCGGAGACGCCCACGGAAGTGCGGTTCCTGCCTTGGGCAAAGCCGGGGATGGAGCAGGAGGCTCGTCTGGAACGAAGCTGGGCAGGACAGCATGGTGTGGGCAGGGAGGTGGACAGAAGGCAGATGAAAGTGTCGGAGAAGAAAGAGAGTGGCCGGATGGCTCAAGAAGGCAGAAGCACACGGAGCAAGGGGAAGGGACGCCGAGCCAGGCCCACCTCTCCAGAGCTAGGTAGGGGCATGGCTTTCAGCCCTCCTGCAGGCACAAAGCTGACCTGGCCGGCCCCTTGGCGGGTTGGGGAACTTCCAGCCTGCCCCTGGGAGGTCTGGGGAGCCCAGGGATGGAGCAGAGGGACATGACTCTGGAGGCTGGGGTAGTTGGCACCAAGCAGTACCATAAGACAGACCAGCCTGGCTGCCAGTTTGCTGGGCCTTGAGGTCACGACACTTGCTATCTTCTCCATATCTCTTGCCTGGCACAGGAAGGATACAGTGTGCTGACTTCTGGCACACAGCCCTGGTCTGGGGCGCAGGGCACCCATTGCAACTTGTCCTGTCTGGGCCATGCTCGGTGGTCCAGGCAGGGCATGCAGCCCAAGCTTCCCCAGGGGATGCTGTGGTGGTTTGGCTGGGGGAGAGGTGTCCTGCCCATCCCAGCATGCAGCAGTTAGACCAGACTATACCTAGGCTGGGAGCTTCTTCTATGCTCTGCTCTAGCCAGAGAAGTGCCAAGCCCACGTGTCTGAGGCTCCTGGCACAGCCCCAGGACTTCTGTCCATGTGCTGGGGCCATGAGAGGGGAGGGAGCTGGGAGATGGTTGCTGATGTATTGGGGTACAGCAGCCAGCATCCCATGAGGGAGTGGGGGAATCCCTCTCTGGCTATACAACGCTCCTTCTTCCACACCCCACTGTTACCTCATCTCTTATGCCCTATGGGGATGTACAACAAGCTGTATGCTTCGTGCCCCGCGGTCCCCTGCCTTGTCCCCACTGCCTGCTCTGTGCCATGGTGGACCCTGATGTGGCCTTTTCCTCCCCTGCATGGCCCCAGTACCTGCTAATACCCCAGCGAGGGTGTGGTGCATGTGGTGGCAGGGATGAGCAGTGGGTTGGGAGATCCACTGCATGCAGCCCAGCATGGCACAGGACCCGCTCACTTCACCCTGCTGACAGCCACGGGGCCCCTCTCTCCCTGTGCAGAGTCCTCAGACGACTCCTATGTCTCAGCGGGTGAAGACCCCCTGGAAGCCCCCATCTTTGAGATCCCCATCCAGGACATGGCAGTGGTCGTGGGGGCAGAGGTGCTGCTCAAGTGCATTGTCACGGCCAACCCCCAGCCAGAAGGTGAGCCACCCTGGGGCTGGGCATCAGGGGCACGAGCATGGCAGAGGGACTCTCCGCGTGTCCGTGTCCCACCTGCGCTGTGAGAGTGGGACACCCAACGCTGAGCCGGGTATCTCAGGGGAGGTGATGTGCCCACCCTTGGAGCACCCCTTCTGCCTTTCCTCCGCTCAGGCAGGAGTGAAGTGCTTGAGCACCGCCTGCCAGGTCAGGGAGCAGAGGACAGGGTGCCTGCTGTCCCCCAGTGCCGGGCTGGGATGTTGGGAAAGTGGGAGAAGGGCTACCGAGCCCTGCGCGGGCAGGGACGGGTGATGCAACCTGATCTAGTGGGTGGCGTCCCTGCCCCTGGCGGGGGAGGTGTTGTTGGAACTAGATGATCATCAGGGTGCCTTCCAACCCAAACCATTCTATGATTCTCTGATGCTCTGGGCTGCTGTTGGGACAGCTCAGCTGGTTTCCCGGGAGCAGAAGCTTAGGGCTGATGGCCTCCGGGCACGCTGTATCCAGGACGTGGCGTGGGCAGCTGGGCATCCAGGGCCGGTGCCAGTGGCCAAAGCCAGGCAGAAGCCAAGCCGCTTTAATTCCCTCTTCCAGCCTCCACTGGAGGGCAGGAGGATGTCAGGAAGCAAATAGAGACCAGCCACAGTCTCTCCGTCAGGGGGCCGTGGGATGCCGGGGCTGCTCCCCATAGCAAATGGGTCCTCACGCCAGGCAGGGGAGCACCTGGGCTCCTCGGGACCCTGCGCAGAGCCCCGGGAAAGCTCGGACTCTCCTACCCACGCGTGACCCCCGCCTCTGCCGGCAGTGTCCTGGAGGAAGGACGGGGTCCCGCTGCGGAGCAGCACGACGCGCCCCATCAAGGCGGAGGGCGAGCGGCACACGCTGCTGGTGCGGAGCGCCCGGGTGGCGGACGCCGGGCTGTACACTGTCACCGCGGCCAACGAGGTGGGGGCCACCTGCTGCAGTGCCATCCTCAGCGTGCGGCCCGGTGAGTGCAAGGAGGGAGGCAAGGAGGGAGGCAAGGAGGGAGGCAGACAGGGAGGGAGCGAGGGCTGGCGCCGCGGCAGGCTGGCTGCCAGCTCTGCCGCTGCTGTCACTGGGAAGAAACCGGCTTCCTTACCCTACAAGGCTCTGTCTGAACCAAAGCAGCTGACGTGCTCCCGGCAGCCGTGGAAGGATCCTGCCGTGGGGGCAGCGGGGTCAGGCTGTGAGCATCCCCTGGCGCTCAGCAAGCGGCCCAGTGTCCGGCCTCCCCCACACCTGCCCTGTGTCCAGCTAGACGTGGGGGTACTCCAGCCTGCCCTACAACCCGCAGACCATGTGGGTACCCCTGCCCTCAGCCTGCAAACCATGTGGGTACTCCTACCTCCATCATGTGATGGATATCCCAGCCTGCTCCCCAACCGGCAAATTGTGGGTATATCCCTGCGCTCCACTCTGCTAGCCGCGGGGAGACCTCCACCCCACAAACTGTTAGCTGTGGGGATACCCTGCCTGCCCACCAAGCTGCTAGCCGGGGAGAGCCCCACCTGACCCCCACGCCGCTGGCCATGGGGAAACCCAGCCCGCTGCAACCCCCGCTCCATTCCAAGAGAGTGTCCCTGGGCAGCGGGCAGCGGCTCCGAGCTGCCCCGAGGGCTGGAAGCACCCAAACGCTCCCCGCTCCGTGGTTAGGCGGGACTGCACACCCAGGGGCAGCCGCGGCCGGGCAGGGCCGGCCGGGCACAGCGGAGGGGGGGCCGGGAAGGGCCCCGGCAGACCCCGGNGGGGGGTGCGGACCGGGGGAAAGCGGGCTCAGGCTGCCGGCTCTCCGCTGGAGGCTGCCCGCGGGCATGACGGGGGCGCAGGGACACAGCCCTCGCCCAGTACCGGGCAGGCCGCCCGCCTCCCCCGGCGCAGGGCAGGGAGCTTGGGAGCGCTCCGGCGGCCGGGCTGAGGGGCCGGCACCCCCGTGGTGGCGAGCGGGCTCTGGCAGCCCCGTGCCGCTCGCCGCTCCCCATCTCGCCCCACGCCGGTCCCTGTATCCCGCACCCCGCGAGTCCCCCAGCCCGGCCCCCGACGGAGCGG
>VZRO01008344.1:333438-353908 GCA_013397915.1 Daphoenositta chrysoptera | reverse complement strand
GGCGGGCGGGCGGGCTGCGGGGGGAGCGCAGCTGCCAATGTCACCTTCAGCCGTGCCGGCCCGGGCAGGGACAGCCATCCCGGGAATCCGGGCGGCTTAAGGATGGGAGCGCGGTCTGCTGCGTAAGAGCCACTTGAGCCCTGCTGTCGCCTTGCGGAATATCGCGTCCCCTTATCATCCCGCGGCGTGCTGCTCACCCCCTCCCCCGGCGCGGCCACGCACCCCTTCGCTGCCGGCCACTGCCGAGCCGGGATGTGCCGCGGGGTGTGTGTCCACCCCTGTAGTGCAGGGCAGTGGGAAGGGGTGCCCTGACCCGCCTGCCCGACTCCGGTTGCTGCCAGCTCCTTATCCAGCCTCTTCTGTGCTAGCACCCGCTGTGGAGCGGCATGGGAACTTGCCCCCCACCATCGGCCAGGTCAGCCCCATCACATCGGACGAGGAGTACCTGAGCCCCCTGGAAGAGTTCCCCGAGTCCGGCACCCCCCAGCACCGACCGGCCATGAAGCTGCAGCCAAGAGCCGAGCATGGGGCTGCCCACGGCTCCCCAGAGACCACCTTCAAGGCTGCACCCACCTTTGAGGTGAGACAACAACTCCCCCAGGACCTGGTAGAGGGGGTGCAGTGCCCTGTGACTGCAGCACTATGGTCCTCGGTGCCAGGAGGTGCTGGGTCAGGTCTTCCTACCCCTTGATCTGATGTGGGGTGCTCCCAGCACCTGGGCTGGCTCTACCACACCAGCTTCCCTGGTACTGTTGTGATAGGGGACACACAGCCCTGGGTGCAGTGGTGGGGGCGCATGGTCCTGTGTGCAGACAGTGCTTGCTGCTCTCTGACCCCTGTTTCCCCAGGTATCCTTGTCAGACCAGTCGGTGCTGGAGGGGCAGGATGTTAGCATGAGCGTTCGTGTCCGTGGGGAGCCTAAGCCCATCATTTACTGGTGAGTCCTGCTGTTCTCGGGGGTCACAGCTGGGCAGTAAAGGAGGGGACAGGCACAGTGACCTCTCCATTTGGGGGTGGTTAGCATGGAGCTCTCATCTTGAGCAGGGAGTGTTGGAGAGGGGTTTTTTTGGGGAGAGCCAGGCTGGGCGTGCAGGGCCAGGTATGACCATGCTGCTCTGCCTCTGGAACAGGCTGAGAAACAGGCAGCCAGTGAAGTATGGGCGCCGGCACCACGCAGAGGAGGCAGAGGGAGTGCGGGGGCTCTTCACGCTGCACATCCTGGCGGCAGAGCACACTGACACCGGCTTCTACACCTGCAAGGCCGTCAACGAGTATGGCACCAAGCAGTGCGAGGCCAAGCTGGAGGTCAGAGGTAAAACTCCCTAAGTATGTCACCCAAGAACCTGGGAGGTCAGCTGGCTCTAGTGCCCTGCATGAGCTGTGGGGAAGGGGCCACTGCAGACCCCCCCCCCTTGTTAAGAAGCGGACAAGCCAGCCCACCCTGTGGTGGCACATGTGGGGACCAGGAAAGTGGAGCTGCTGTCCGCAGAGGCTGGCCCTGGAGCACAAGGCAGGCTGCCTTGCTGTCTTATCCAGATGTGCAGCCCTTGGTCCCACCTGTTGCCTGCTCTTCCAGAGCCTTACTGATCTGACCCAGACCCCACTGCTTCTCACAGCCCAGCTTTACCCCATGTCCCCCCATATACCCACTTATGGGGCCAGATGCTGCCCCTGGCTGCCTGGGAAGGGCTTTTGGCCTTGGGGGCTCTGTAGGAAACATGTCCTCAGGCCCTGCAGCTTGCTCCTTCCTTGCCCCAGGCTGCCTGCAAGCTGTGTGCCAGGCACAGGGCAACTTGCAGGGGTCCCTCCCTGCCCATTTCCAGCAATGTCCCATACGCATGGGACTTGACTGCCCAGTCCCCTTTCCTTGCTACCGCTCCCCAGCCCTGCTGTGGTCCTCCCAGGACCCCAAAGTACGTGTGCAATTTTGAGGGGGTGGGGCGGGGGGGAGTTGGGACTGATAGCCAGGCTCTGCCTGGTATCCCCAAGGCCAGGGAAGGAGCCTGTGGGGATGAGTGATGCTGCCTCCCTCCTCTTGCCCCTTGCTGTGTGTGCCCTGCTCCCCCCAGCCCTCCCTGCTGATGGCTGCCTGAGCCCCCCCCGGGCTGTGCCGATCCCCCCCCGGCCTTGGCTGCACTGCTTGTACTCTGCCGGGATTACGCTCCCAGCCTACAGCAAAGCGCGGCGGCACGGGGGTGGGAGCGGAAGCCGTCCCAGTGTCCCACGACCGGCAGGAGCCGGGCTGCAGGGGCGATGGCCCAACCCCAGCCCCTCTTGGGGGGCTCAGCAGATGGCTCCGTGCCTCGTTGCCCACTTGCACCCCTCGTGCCGGCGCTGGCATGTGTGTCCGTGCCGGTCCCGTCGCTGCTGCACTAACCCTTCTGCTTGCTGACTGCGGTTTTTGTCTGTACGCAGGGGGAGTACGATAAGGGGGTGCATCTCTCAGAGCCGCGGCTGCGGGGCTCTTAGTTGGACACCTCTTAGGCAGTGGACCTCACCTTGTGTTATTACCTCCTTCTCCATCCGCCGCCTCGTCCTGGACGCACCGCGGGGACGCGCGGGCCCTCGACCGCGGGCAGGGGCTCGCCAGATGGCCGGGGCAGGCGTGACTGAGGCGGGGCGGGGGAAGCAGCAGGGGAGCAGCAGGCGCCCCCTCAGCCGGGCCAGGGTGCCCTTATGATGCTGTCTTGTCTCTTGCTCCATCCGTTTGTCCCTGTCTGCGTGTTCTGTTGCCTCTCTCTTGCTGCCCAGGGAAAGGGAGCGGGGAGCCGAGCCCACGGTTGCCACCGTGCCGGCCAGGGCTGTAGGGAAGGGGCTGCAGTGCAGTGGCAGCTCTGTGACAGTCGCCTTGGAGCATGGGAGACAGGAGACCCCAAGGACCCCACAAGGGGAACACCCTGCTTGAGGTGCAGGGGGGAGGGAGAGCATTGGCCCCTTTGGCTTCACGGTGGCCACTCAGGTGCCAGCTTGGCCACCAAGAGACATCCCTTGTAGCCCCAGGGCTTGGGTCCGTCAGGAGCATCCCCTGGCTGTGGGTCTCTTCTCCCCAGGGAGGGGGCTTGACGGGGGGGCGGGCTGCGAGGCCGTGACCCTTTTTTTTTGTAGCTCTAATAAAATCTGTTTGGTAAAGCGCTGTGTGGTGTGTTCCTGGCACGGACACCTCCCCTCACCCCCAGCCCCCTCCCTGGCTCAGCTCTGCTTTCCACATCTCGCCTCCCCTCCCACCCTTCCCTGCTGCACTCCCTGCCCGCTGCACCAGGCCCCCTCCCTGCATGAACCACTGCCCTGCACGTCCTCCCACTCCATCCCCGCTACCTCTCATGGTTGCTTTTCAGTTGCTGAGATGCGTCTCTCTCTTTCTTTCTCTCTCTCCCCCGCTCCCCGGGCAGCTCGCCCCGAGTGCCAGTCCCTGGCCATCGTGGTTCCCCTGCAGGACTTGGTGGTCGGGGCGGGGGAGCTGGCGGTCTTTGAGTGCATGGTGGCCGGCCCGCCAGACATGGACGTGGACTGGCTGTCCCGGGGCCGGCTGCTCCAGCCTGCCCTGCTCAAATGCAAGATGCATTTTGATGGGCGCAAGTGCAAGCTGCTGCTCACCTCTGTGCATGAAGACGACAGTGGAATCTACACCTGCAAGCTCAGCACTGCCAAAGGTAAGCGGTGGGCATGGAGGTCCCTCAGGGGGGTTCTCACTCAGGGCTTGGTCTAGGGGGGCTGGATAGACCCCCCTGCCCTGGGCTCAGGGCTCTTGTCCCCAGGGATGTAGCTGTGAGTGCTGGAGGTGGGGGACAGGGGAATAGGGAGTGGTTGGTGCCCCAGGCACTGGGAAGATTTCCCAGGGAAACCTGGTGTGCATCAGTTCTTGGGCTCCAGCACCCTGAGCCCTACAGCCCTGTCCCAGCCCACTCAGCTCCTCTGCCAGCATATATGTGACTCCCTGAAACATGGGAAGATGCCTTTGCACCATGGCTGCACCAGGTGGGTGCAGGCTTGGGGTCCAGCTGTCCCTGTCCCCTGGCTCCAGAGCTTCTGGGCACCCAGCTCCAGTACTGACATGTCTCTGCAGGCTTAGGAGGTGGTGGGGAAATGGGCAGGGAATCAGGGCTTCCCAATGTCTCCCACCAAACCATCACTGCTGGCAGCTCAGCAAGAGTATCGTGGGCCTCTGTCCCATGGCTCTGACACGCCTGTGCCTGTGTATGCTGCCCACAGCTCTGTCCCACACAAGAGTCCACTCCCCAGCCCACCTAGGCAGCAGGGTTGGGGGGTTGCAGGAAGAAGTGGAATTCCCTGCACCCTGCAGCTGATGCCTGTGCACCCCTCCATGAAGGATGCTGTATGCCTGTGGGGCTTTGAGGGTAGCAGCAGTTTGGGGCTCAGGGAGGTGAGGGTGTGCCTGAGAATGGTGTTGCCCATCCTTGCCTAGGGTGGGTGACAACACAGTCATTGCAAACTGGTCCCTGCTGGAGATTCCCCCATCTGGAGCATCCAGCCTGCACCTGTCCCCATGCTGCTCCTTGGATGCTGCACGTGGTGGCACTACCTGCTTAAGCATCCCTGCCCCATCCCCAGGGGGATAGGCCAGCTGTGAGCCCCTGCCCTATGGGGAGGACAGGGCATCCTCCCACCCCACCTTGCTGCTGGCACCTGTGCTGCTGTGGAGAGAGGAAAGAGGTGCCTGCTGCCATCAGAGCCCCAGGCCTGGGCATGGGGACCTTGCACACATTTGTACCCCCCTGCCCTGCACAGGAACAGAGCCTGGAACCCCCCACACCTGGGCTCTGCCCCCACCATGTGTGGGGTATGCTCACCCACAGCCACACTGGTTGCTGGGTTGCAGCTGGGGGGTCACGGGCTGCCTCCTGCCCTGCACAGGCATGACCTGTGGGGCCTCACCAGTGCCTGCTCTCCTCGCAGATGAGCTGACCTGCAGCGCCCGGCTGACGGTGCAGCCCTCTGTGCAGCCGCTCTTCACCCGCAAGCTGGAGGATGTGGACGTGGTGGAAGGGCGGACAGCGCGTTTTGTCTGCATGATCAGTGGGACTCCCCCTCCGACGGTTACCTGGACCCACTTTGGTAACCCCCAAGCCCAGAGAGCTTGCCAAGGGCCCTGCAGGGAGACCCTTCCTCATCTCCTTGGGGGCTGCACCCAAAGGCTGCACATGGCTGGGATTGGAGGGGATGCTGCTACTGATGCTGGTGTGTGTCTCTGCACAGGCCTGCCAGTGCAGGAGGGGGAGAACGTGCGGATTCAGCAGGATGGAGGGCTGCACTCATTGGTCATCGTGCACGTGGGCAGTGAAGATGAGGGGCAGTACAAGGCAACTGCCAGGAACACCCATGGCCATGTGGAATGCTCTGCCGAGCTCTATGTGGAGGAGCCGCGGCCATCTGCAGCCTCCCAGATGTAAGAGTTGGACAGTCACTGGAATCTGCTTCCCCCTGCTTGCTCCCCTCTGGGACTTGGGATACAACAGGCTTATGCAAAGCCTGGGGCTGGGGCTGAGCTGGGGGCACCGCACCATGCTCCCATCATGAGCATGTGTGGGCTCTTGCAGCTCTAAGCTGGAGAAGATGCCATCCATCCCAGAGGAGCCAGAGCAGGTGGAGGCAGAGGCAGAGTGCTTCACCATGCCCGATTTCCTGAAGCCACTGCACAACCTGGACGTGGTGGAGTCGAAGGAGGCTGTGCTGGAGTGCCAGGTTGCCGGGATGCCCTACCCCTCCATCACCTGGTACCACAATGGCTCCCGAATTGACAGCACTGATGACCGCAAGATGATGCAATGTAGGACTCCTCGCTACCCTCCCCACCCCCTGGGGTCCCTCCACACAGGGTGGGAGAAGGGGGAACACCCTCGGAGGAGGCATCACCGCCCAGACCCTTACACCCCATGAGGCAGGAAGGGGAGCTCTGTGCTGCTTAGCTGGTGGGGTCTTACCTGTGTCCCCCTGTTCTCCACCAGATAAAGACATCCATCGTCTGGTATTCACGGCTGTCAGCCACGCACATGCTGGTGTCTACAAAAGCGTCATTGCCAACAAAGTGGGGAAAGCCACGTGCTATGCACACCTCTATGTCACTGGTAAGCAGCAGCGAACACCACTTGGGATGTGCAGCCACTCACAGCCACCCTGCCAGGCTGTGCTCCAGGACTGTCACGAGGTCCTAGGGGAATAGGATCACAGGGCACTTCAGGTTGGAAGGGACTTCAGCAGGTCTCTAATCCAACCTAAAAGTGGGGCCAGCAGTGCAGTTCTCATCTTGTGGGGTCAGGACCCATCCCTGGACCACTAGGTCCTGCATGAAGCTTGCAGCAGTGCCAGTCCCACAGGGGCTGGCAGGCTGAGCCTCCACCAGGAAACCAGAAAGAATTGCTGGCCTCATCCATCCCCTCAGCCAGTATCTCCCACAGCATGAGGCAGATGCCCTGATGAGCTGGGGCAGTGGCCATGCTTACATCCTTGCCCACCTCCCCATGCAGATGTGGTGCCAACCCCCCCAGACGGGCCCCCCACTGTGGCCTCAGTGACCGGCAGAGCCATCACGCTGACCTGGAACAAGCCCAAGTGGCTGGACACTGCCATAGGTGAGGGGGCAGGAAGATGGCAGGGGGTGGGCAATGCCGTGATGGGCCGCATGGGGTAGCCCCATGCCAGGGGCTCTGCACTGACCCTCTCCCCTTGCAGACCCCAACTCGGTGACCTATGTGGTGCAAATGCAAGTGCTGGGCACGATGCAGTGGGTGGTGCTGGTGACTGGTGTGCAGGACACCACCTACACGGTGCACAGGCTGACCAAGGGTGCCCAGTACCTCTTCCGTGTCATCACTGCCACTCCCAAGACCAACAGCAAGCCCTCCCCACCTGTGGGGCCCGTGCTGCTCCTGGACCGGGGTGAGAAGGGCAGTAGGGAGGGAGTGGGCAGCTGGGGTCAAGATCTCTGTGCCTCGTCAGGTGGCAAGCTGCCCAGGGCTGGGTGGCATGGAATGGGGAGGGATGGAATTGGTGACAATGCATTTGGCAGGTCCCTACCTGGAGGAGGCCCCAGTCATCCTGGACAAGCCAGATGTGGTGTATGTGGTAGAAGGCCAGCCAGCCTCCATCACCATCACCATCAATCATGTGGAGGCCACTGTCACCTGGAAGAGGTAGGACATGGCACTGTGCCTATTGCCTGCCTCGTGCCTAGCATCACCCCACAGGATGTATAAAGAAGGACTTCCACATCACTCTCCATGCAGTGTGTGTGTGGGGGGCTCCTTCCCAAGCACTGGTCTGCGGGTACACACAAGGGTGATGTCCAGGGTTCTGAAGAGTTGTGGGGGCGGGTTGTAGGGTGCTGTCTGTGGGGTATTAAGAGCCATTGAGGAGGCAGAGCTAGCAACGGGGTGTGAGCGCTTTGCAGGGGCTGTGGGGTGGGAACTGGGGCTGACTGTGGGTAAGGAGGTGGTCATGGGCCTGTGGGGTGGGATCTATCAACGGGGCAGTGGGTCTGCCTGTGGAGCTGTGATGTGACAGCTGGTGTGCCTGCAGGGGTGGGCAGGTGCTGGGGGAGCTGGAGGGCACGTGTGAGATGATGATGCCAGACGACGACCAGCACTGCCTGCGGCTGCTGCGTGTGGGCCGGGGGGCTGCGGGGCTGCTGGCCTGTGAGGTGAGCAACCGCCACGGCACTGCCCGCTGCACCCTCCGCCTCCGCCTCGCAGGTAGGTGCCCCTGCACTGGGGCTGTGTCCCTCTGCTGGGGGGTGGCATCACCCCATGGTGCTCCAAGCCCATATGCTGGGGTGGGGGGGCATTGCCCTGGAGGGTGGCATTGCTCCGTGGTGCCCTATGCCCATGTGCCATGGGGGCACTGCCCCATAGCGTGACACTGCTCCTCAGTGCTTCACACTCATACGTTGTGGGGATGCCGCTCTATAGGGTGGTGATCATGGGGATGAAAAACCATGAACCATGTGTTGGCACTGCTGCCCAGTGTCCCGTGCCCATGTCTAACCCGGGCAGAGGTGTCCCATGTGTCCCATGACTGTGCACATGGGGAGGCAGTGCCTCACGGTGTCCCTCAGCAATATGCCATGGGTGGCACTGCTGCAGGGTATCCCATCCCTGAGTATAATTGGGAGGCACTGCTCCCAATACCCTACAGCCAAGAACCATCGGGGACACCTCCACAATGCCCCACAGTACCCCACACCCATATGTAACATGCGATGCATTACCACAGTGCTCCATCCTGGGTGCTGTGAGTGGCACTGCCCCACAGTGCCCCAGTCCAAGGGAGAACTGCCAAATGCTGCTGCAGACGCATGCCATTGGTGGTCTGCCCTGTAGGGGTGTCCCACTCCCATGTGCGTTGGAGTGGCACTGCCCCATGTCACTCCATGCCCCTACCCCTGCTTGCAGTGCCTCGCAGCTGTACACCCCGTGCCAGTGGCAGGGAGGGGACACTGCCCCACGGTGCCCCATGCCCCGTCTCTTGGCAGAGGCACCGCGTTTTGAATCCATCATGGAGGACATCGATGCCCAGGAAGGGGAGACACCACGATTCGCTGTGGTGGTGGAGGGGAAACCACTGCCAGACATCATGTGGTACAAGGTGGGCTGGGACCCCCCAACCCCTTCCTCAACCATATTCCCACCACACACTTCACTGCCTCACCCGGGTTGCTGCACTGGTGATCAAGGATGTGTCCCATGCTCCATCCATGGGGAAAGGGTGGTGGGAGTTGCTCAGGGATGAGACAGGATGCCTCCAACATCCCTGCCACCCCCAGGATGGGGAGCTGCTGGAGGAGAGCAGCCACCTGAGCTTCGTGTACGAGGACAATGAGTGCTCGCTGGTGGTGCTGGGTGCTGCTGAGCCTGACAGTGGCGTCTACACCTGCACGGCCAAGAACCTGGCTGGGGAGGTCTCCTGCAAAGCAGAGCTGGTGGTGCGGGCAGGTATGGCTGACTGGCTCCCCAGCCCCTGAGGGTAGAGCCTGGGTGTCTGGCTTGCCCCTGCCAGCCCCTTTCCTTCTCCCAGCCCAGCCCGCTGCCGATGCCGCCATGGAGGAGGATGCACTGCACAAGGCACGACGCCTGACTGACTACTACGATGTGCACGAGGAGATCGGGAGGTCGGTGGCCGCTGGCATGATGGGGCATCCTGGGCACTGCAGGGAGTGGGGTGCTGGAGCCAAGCTGCACCCTGGGCCTCCAACATGGTGGACTGAGCTATATTTTATATATATTATATATATATTATATGCCAGATCCCGGTGTGCTGGGGGTCCTCTCCGCTGTCAATGGATGCTCCTGTGCCAGCTTAGGGTGGGGACCTGTGGTGGTCAGAGAAAAGCCAGGCTTGGGGTCTCTCAGTGGTTGAGGCTGCAGGCAGCTCCCTGCAGAGCGGGTGCCTGTGCCAGCTGCTCAAGGAAAGGGGGGATCTCCTGCTCACCCACCTTCTTATCCTCCCTTACCCCCACTGCTGAACTGCAGGGGGGCTTTCTCCTATCTGCGGAGGGTGACAGAGAAGAGCACCCGGCTGGACTTTGCTGCCAAGTTCATCCCTGGGAGGACCAAGGCCAAGCAGTCAGCGCGGCGGGAGCTGCACATTCTCTCTCAGCTGGACCACGAGCGCATCGTCTTCTTCCATGATGCCTTTGAGAAGAAGAATGCCGTCATCATGGTCATGGAGCTGTATCCTCTGGGCACTGCTCCATGAGTGCACAGCACAAGGGAGGAGGGGAGGCTTTTGCAGGGAATGGGTGGGCAGAGTGGATGAAGAGAAGCTGAGTGTGGGGCACAATGCAGCCTGGAATTTCTGTGCTCCTTGACTGGGACCCAGCTGCTCTGAAGAAGAGCTGCTGGACAGGATGGTGAGGAAGCCCTCAGTGTGCGAGTCGGAGGTGAGTGAACACTGTGGGAGCAAAGTGATGTGGAAGGAGGCAATCCTGGGGACAGTGGGGTCTGTCCCAGCCTAGAGATGTGCAGTGCTCATTGTATCAGGCTACTAAGGGGGCCACATCCTCCTGTGCACGGGGCCAGTGTGCGGCTGACCCACGCTCGGGGTGCCCAGTCTCCTCACTCCATCTCTTGCAGGTCCGGTCATACATGCGGCAGGTCCTGGAAGGGATCTGCTACCTGCACCAGCACAGTGTCCTGCACCTGGACATCAAAGTGAGTGTGGGTCTTTACAGACTCCTCCTGCCTGGTGCCTCCAGTGAAGGGCTCCTGGTGCACGGTGGGGAGTGGTCCTGCTGACAGGGAACATTCGTTCCCTGGGGAAAGCCCCTGCCTCCTGCCAAGCTCCCCTCTGCTCTGCACTGTCCTGTAGCCAGAAAACCTCCTGATGGCAGATTTGAGCAGCGAGCAGATCCGGATCTGTGACTTCGGCAATGCTCAGGAGCTGACATCTGAGGAGCCACAGTACTGCAAGTATGGCACCCCTGAGTTTGTGGGCCCTGAGATTGTCAACCAGACCCCTGTCACCAGCGTCACTGACATCTGGTAAGGGTGGCCCTTGGGCGGTTGATGAACTCCCTGCTATGCCAGGAGAGACTGGGCACCCTGGAGGGCTTGTGATGTGCAGTAACTGTGCTCTCCTCTCTGCAGGCCTGTGGGGGTTATCGCATACCTCTGGTAAGTGCCCTGGTGTGTTTTCACAGGAGGGACACTTCCCACTCCCTCACCAGTTCCAGAGCTGAGGCTGTGACTATGCACATGACTCCTTAGACTCAGCCTCCTTCCCAGCTGCTCCTACCTCTGCCCTCCCCATGGCACCAGGGCTGAGGTCTGAGGTCCTGTCCTCAGTCTCCTGTACTTGCCATGCTGTTTCCCATGTCCCCATGACCTCAAAGACGGGGTCTGGGGTCCTGTCCTCAGTTCTCTGTACTTCCCATGCTGGTTCCCATGGCCCCATGGCCCAGTGACAGTGTCTTCTCCTTGGCAGCCTGACAGGGATCTCCCCCTTCGTGGGGGAGAATGACAAGACAACGCTGATGAACATCCGCAACTACAATGTGGCCTTTGAGGAGAGGATGTTCCAGGGGCTCACCCGAGAAGCCAAGGGCTTTGTCATCAAAGTGCTGGTCAATGACAAGCTGTGAGTGCTGCACGGTCCCTTTCCCCATCCCCTGCCCCTTCAGCATGAACTTTGTGCTCAAGGGAGGGCAGGGGCCCCTGTGCATTGGGGTGCCCAAGGGCAGGCTGGCTGCATGGCTCTGCCAGGGTGTACCATGGGCAGCCAGACTCTCCTGCCCTTCTTCCCCTGGCCAAAGCCCCTGCGCCTGGGTGGTTCTCACCTAATGGTGTTGGTTCACAGGAGACCCAATGCAGAACAGACCCTGGAGCACCCCTGGTTCAAGGTGAGCCTGGGCACGGACCCAACGCCAAGAGGCCACGGGGTTCCCTGAGCCTGCTGCAGGCTCCAAGGGACACCGTTGTCCCCTCACCCCACAGACACTGGCCAAAGGGAAGGTCATCAGCACTGACCACCTCAAGCTCTTCATCTCCCGTCGGAAATGGCAGGTGAAGGCGGGGGCTGGGGAGGAAGGGGGTAGGTGGGATTGTGTCTTGGGCAGGATGAGGGGATTATGTAATGGCCGGATGATGCCATGCCATGCACCTGGGCCTGATCCAGCCCTCTCTGCCGGCTGCAGCGCTCGCAGATCAGCTACAAGTGCAACATGGTGCTGCGGCCAATCCCAGAGCTGCTGGAGGACACGTCCAACCACCTTTCCATCGCTGTGCCCCGGCACCTCAAGGAGTCACCAGCACTGTCATCCTCCTCGGACTCAGACGACCTGGATGAGCTGCCCTTCATCCCCATGCCTCACCAGGTGGAGTTCTCTGGCTCCCGCATGTCACTCAATGAGATCCCCACAGACGATGAGACCATCGGGACATCCGAGGGGCTGCAGCCGGAGGGGGAGGTCTCTGCCATGGAGTGGCAGAGCCAGGGCACAGGGAAGCCCGGGGTGGCCCTGGGGAAGCGGCCAAGGGGTGCTGGGCCACGGCGACCATGTGCAGAGGTAGAGGCACCTGGCTCCTCTGATGAGGAAGCCCCTGAAGCCCAGAAGCGGCCGGAGTATCCTCGCAAAGCCATGAGGAAGGGTTCCAGCCTGGAGTCCCCAGGGAGTGCCCGTCGGGGAGAGCTGAAGAGGGGTGGCTCTGCTGACAGTGCCCTGCTGCTCCAACAGCTCCCAGGGACTGAGGAGGGGGCTGAGGTGGTCCGGGACCCCCGCCGGGCCCTGGCCAAGGCAGCCTCCATGGAGCTGCCAAGGCGGAAGGTGGTCTGGGGGGAGGACGATCACGCCCAGCGCCTGGAGCTGATGCGCCAGCGGCTGCTGCGGGGCAGTTCTGGGGACAGCAAGGTCAGCGGCCTGCGGGGTCCCCTCCTGGAGACCCTGGGGGTCAGCCCCGACAAGAAAGTCTCACGGTCACCCCGGCTGGAGGCACCAGCTGTGCCGCGACTGGTGCGGGCAGCCTCCAGTGAAGCCACCTCACCGCGCCTCCTCCCGGCCGAGTGCCGGCTGCAGAAGAGCAGCTCCTTCAGCCATGGGGACGCCGAGCCTGTGGTCCGGCATCGACGCTCTGGTGCGCCCCTGGAGATCCCAGTGGCCTGCCTGGAGGCCCAACGGCTCAAGGAGTCCCCCTCTCTCTCTGCCCTCTCTGATGCTCGGCCCACAGTGCCACCAGACACCCCAAGCACACCAACACCCCCTCCAGCAGAGATCACTGTTCCCCAGGCCACCCCTGCAAAGGCTGCCTCAGGGAGGAGGCGTATCCCTGAGGAACACGGCCCGCCTGGGGCCAGGAAGGCTGCCACCACCACAGGGAAGAAGCCCATGGACAAGGGACAGGAAGAGAAGACACCCACCAAGGCTGCTGGAGCCAGTGGGGAGGGGGCTGCCAGGACAGGAGCTCCCACTCCACCACAGCCCACAACCCCTGGCCCCCAAACCCACATAAAGTCTTCCTATGCCAAAATGATGCAAGCCATGGGAGCCGTGCCAGGTGGGGAGCCAGCCACCGAGGAGCCCCCACCAACCACTAATGAGCCCCCACCAAACGTCAAGGAGACCCCACCAGCCAGCCCTGCAAAGCCCCCTACACCAGCACCAGCATCAAGGAGGGAGGTGAAGCCCACCGGCTCCTCCAGCTCCCTGGTCATCCAGGACATCGATTCGGAGGAGGTCTTTGAGGCCAAGTTCAAGCGGGGCCGTGAATCATCCCTCACCCGGGGGCTGAAGCTCCTCACCCGCTCCCGCTCCGAAGACCGGCACCTGGCTGGCCCCCCGGTCTCTGAAGAGGGCATCTACCGTCCTACACCAGCCGGCGTGCCCCTGGAGCTGCGCAAGGACCGGCCCACCGGGCTGGCAGCCAAGTCCAAGTCCGTGCAGGACCTGCATGAGGTGGAGAAGGATGGGGGCTTCTTCCGGAGGATGTCCATACTCCTCAAGCGGACCCCGCCCACTGAGAGGAAGAAGAGCATGGGGGAGGAGGGAGGCAGTGAGACCCCAACTGGTGGGCGCCGCTTCTCCTGGAGCATGGCTCTGGCCAGCTCCAGGGAGCGGAGGGACTCAGAGAGCCTCAAGTCAGAGCCGGGGGGTGGCGGGGAGAGCGAGTCACCGGCGGTGGCCGTGCGGAGGAAGATCAGTGCCACAATGGAGCGGGTCTCGGCGCGGCTACGCAGCGTGTCGGATGAGCGGCCGGAGGGCGAGGGGCCCCGGGAACTCCGTCGCACCAGCTCCGAGGGTGAGAGCTTGCGACCAGGGCCCACCCCTGCCCCCGCCCCCTCCTCCGAGTCCCTGCGCTCCGAGGTCAGCACAGGCTCCTCCGCCTCCGCCAAAGGTGAGCGATGAGGGGCGATCCTGCGGGGTTCTCCTGCTGGCAACCCATGGCCCAGTCGCTGTGGGCACGGCCGGCGTGGCCTGGCCCTGCTCTCAGCTGCCCTGGGTGCCCACAGGTGGGGGTGACAGCCAGAAGAGGTCCCGCTGGGAGCGCTGGGGGCTCTCCCGGGGCAAGAAGGAGAAGACGGCCTCACAGCCCAGCATCCCCTCCAGCCTTCTGCGGGAAGAGGAACTCGCCGCCGGCCGGCCACACACACCCAGTGAATCGGGTAAGTGCAGCCTCCGGACGGGATGGTCGGTGCGTGTCCCCACCCCAGCCTAACGCCCCACTCTGCTTTCCAGATTTCCACCCTATTTTCCACATCAAGCTGAAGGACCAGGTGCTGCTGGAGGGCGAGGCGCTGACCCTCTGCTGCCTTCCTGCTGGCAGCCCAACCCCACGGATCCTCTGGATGAAAGGTGGGGGGCTGCCTGCACTGCCTCAGTGGGTGGGCTCTGGCAGGGCACTGTATCATCCTTCTCCTCTGCTCCCCCTACAGACAAGAGGTCCCTGCAGCCGGACAGTGGGCTGAACGTCGTCTCCTGCAAGGACGGACGTCAGATGCTCACCATCGCCAAGGTCTCCAGGAAGGATGCAGGGCTGTATGAGTGTGCAGCTGCCAACATCCTGGGCACAGCCATCAGCTCCTGCACGCTGGCTGTGGCACGTAAGGAGGCTGGGGGGACCTCAGGAGACAGAAAGAGCACAAGTTGGGCACATGGCTGGGGACAAGTTGGCGCAGATCGCTGGAATACTGCTCTCCACATCTGCAAGAGACTGGGGTTTTTGAAAGAGTACAGGCTGGTTTTGAATGAGCATTTCCAGCATCTCTGAGCCCATGTGTTGTTATGCCCTCTCACTGCAGCAGCTCTGCCCTGCCCCTGGCTGGACACCCAGCCCACCCTCTCTGTACCCTTGCAGGGCTCCCTGGGCGGCCAGGCACCCCGGAGATCCCCCAGAAGTACAAGAACACGGTGCTGGTGCTGTGGAAGCCCGCTGAGAGCAAAGCCCCCTGCACCTACACACTGGAGCGCAGACTGGATGGTATGTGGTGCTGCCTCACATCCCCTGGGAGCCACAGCCAGGAATATGGGCTCACAGAGGGACACCTAGCCAGGACAAAAGTGCCCAATGTCCTGGCTGTCCCCTGTGGCTTGGCAGAATCAAGGACGGGGGACCATGGGCTGCCCCTGTCCCTGGTCTGCCCTCGCCTTATCTTACTGCTGCTCTGGCAGGGGAGCATGAGTGGAAGATCGTCAGCACTGGCATTGCTGATTGCTACTTCAACGTGACAGAGCTGCCTCCCGGGAGCACAGCCAAGTTTCGTGTGGCCTGTGTCAACAAGGCTGGCCAGGGACCCTACAGCAACCCCTCAGTAAAGGTGCATCTTGAGGCAGCAGGTAAGCAAGCCCTGTCCCATGGGTGTGGGGCAGCCATGGGGCCACCTGTGGCCTCTGGGGTGCTTTGGGGATCCTTGAGTCGCAGGGCATGTTCCCCCCAGGGCTTTGGGAAATGAGGTGCCAAAGCCCTTACTCAAACTCCACTCCTAGCTTACCCCCACCTGGCTCACACCTCCCTTTGCTCCCTGCAGATGCCCGAGCTGCCCCAGCCAAGGATGTTGCTGTCCCCATTCCTGAGAAGGTGGCTTCCAGCCGGTCAACCCAGACAGCCGAGGAGCAGCTGGAGCCAGTGGCCGCACGGGCCCCTCCCACCACACCGCCACGCAAGCACAAGGGAGTGGTACGGAAGGCAGCGGGAGCAGAACAGGAGGGTACCCCCCCAGGGGTCCTTCCACCCCCTGCACCCCATGAAGAGGGTGTGCCACCAGATCCTGAGCTTCCACCCAACATCACTGTCTACGTGCCCCCTGAGCTGATGTTCACCCCGCCTCGGACTGTTGCCTCTCCTCACACAGACACCTCCACTCAGGGCTCCCCTGCACCCCCCACGGACACTTCCTCCCCGCCCCAGGCTCTGTCTCCTTCCAAGTCCCCCACCATTTCCCCAGCATCAACCACACCCAGTTCAGCCCCCACACGGTCTCCCACTCCCAACACCACACCTGCACGGAAGATGCCTCCCTACATGGTCACCTCCTTCATCTCCATGCCCCCCACATCACCCCCTGCGCAGGAGCCCACCACCACACCCCCATCCTCCAAAGAGCCCCCAGCTGCCAGTGGGGTCCCAGGGGCAAAAGACAGCACAGCACTGCGGCAGGGTGTCCCCCAGAAGCCATATACCTTCTTGGATGAGAAAGCAAGGTGAGTAGCGGAGGGACAAGATGCTCTGCCAGGGGTGTTCTTGCAGCACCCCACACCACAGATACTGAACCCTGCCTGCCCTATGCTGCAGAGGCCGTTTCGGGGTGATCCGGCTGTGCAAGGAGAATGCCACAGGGAAGCACTTCATGGCCAAGATTGTGCCCTACGAGGCAGAACGGAAGCAGAGCGTGCTGCAGGAGTACGAGATCCTCAAGGCACTGCACCATGAGCGCATCATGGCCCTGCACGAGGCGTACATCACCCCCCGCTACCTGGTGCTCATCTGCGAGAACTGTGCTGGCAAGGAGATCCTCTACAGTATTGTGGACAGGTACAGGTGGGCACAGGGCCACGGGGACAGTTGCTGGTGTGGGGCTGCCTGCTGATGCCACTTGTCCCCAGGTTTCGCTACTCGGAGGATGACGTGGTGAGCTACGTACTGCAGCTCCTGCAGGGCCTCGAGTACCTGCACGGCCGCCGCATTGTGCACCTCGACATCAAGCCAGACAACATCATCGTCTCAGGCACAAATGCCCTCAAGATCATCGATTTTGGCAGTGCCCAGACCTACAACCCCCTTGTGCTGCGGCAGCTGGGACGGCGCGCCGGCACCCTGGAGTACATGTGTGAGTGGGACACCAGGGGTACAGTGGCATGGGGAAGGGGACAGGGACAGAACTGGGGCATGCTTATTCCCAAAGGTGTGCATGTATGCCTGTGCTCTGGGGGGCTTGGGAATGGAGAGGAACTGTATCCTTGGGGAACGTGGGAGGCCTTTGGGCTGCTGGGGGTGTCTGCTGGGAATTTCTATAGCATTGCTGGGGTCAGTGGGAGAGTTTGGGTGTTGTGGGGCAGTTGGGGTGTCCTTGGACGTGCTGGGCTCTGTCAGGGTGCTGCAGTGTCGGGGAGGGGTGCTGGAGGGTGCAGTAGTGGAGTGCTGTGCCTGCTGTGGGTGCTTGGCTGCTATGGGTGCTGGGGATGCTGGGGATCTGGGACTTCTGTAGGTGTTGTGGGTGCTGGGGCTACTGCAGGTGCTGGGGCTGGTGTCTCTGTGTATATGACAGACCTGCTCCCCTGCCCACAGCGCCAGAGGTGGTGAAGGGGGACCCGGTGGGCTCCGCAGCAGATGTCTGGGGCGTTGGCGTCCTCGCCTACATCATGTAAGAGAAGGGGTCAGGGGGATGAGAACCTTGAAATGTAGTCAGCCCCACTCAGGGCTCGGTTCCATGGAGGACACCAAATTGATGGTGGGCTGAGGGATGCTGTAGCCCAGCAGACCCTTCCCAGCTGGACATGAGGATGAAGATAACCCTGGGCAGCTGCGGCTGTTCAAACCAGGAATGGGGGGGGAAGGGGGACAGCAGTGCCCTCCCACTGCTGTCCCCCCAGCCCATCCACCCCCTCCACCACCACAGGCTCAGCGGGCGGTCACCATTCTTTGAACTGGACCCCATCGAGACGGAGAACCGCATCCTGGCAGGGCGCTTTGATGCCTTCAAGCTGTACCCCAACGTCTCGCAGACTGCCGCCCTCTTCATCCGCAAGGTCCTCACTGTCCACCCCTGGTGAGTGCCCAGCCCAGCCAGGGAGGACACATGGCCCCAAACTATGCCTGGGACTGAGCCAGCTCCCTGCCACATGGGACCCCTCCAGATATCATCAGTGGGAACCTGGAGTCCATCCCTGCTTCTGAAGAGGTCTGGCATCTCCTTGAGTCCAGGGCCCTGGAGCCCATCACTGCTCTTGGAGAGGGCTGGGACCCCCGGGGTCTTACAGGGCAGGGGTGGTGGCTGGGTTTGGGGGGTGGAGCAGCAGTGGGCACCGCTGGGGCAGTCCCTGATGCAGAGCTGGCTCTGCCTCAGGAGCCGCCCCACGGTGAAGGACTGCTTCGCCAATGCCTGGCTCCAGGACGCCTACCTGATGAAGCTGCGCCGCCAGACCCTGACTTTCACCACCAACCGCCTCAAGGAATTCCTGGTGGATCACCAGCGGCGCCGCGGCGAGGCGGTAACGAAGCACAAGGTCTTACTCCGCTCCTACCAGGGCGGCCAGCCACCAGGGCCACAGTAACTGGTGCCTTGGCCACGGCCACGAGGGGCCGCGGAGCCAGAGGAACATTCCATGGGCCACGGTACGGGCGGCTGAGGAGGAGCCAGGACGCGCCAGGATGAGTCCATGGACCTCATGTGCTGCTGTCAGGGGTGATGGTGGCCAGCAGCATCATTTTGGCAGCGCCCATGGAGAGGAGGTGCTGCCGCAGCCAGACCAGCAGTGGGGTCCAGCAGCAGGAGGGTGGTGGGAAGCCTTGCTGCAAGGAACAGAGAATGTGGCAGAGGGTCAGGGGGCTAAGCGGCTGCAGACAAGTGGGCAAGGGAAGCCCTGGGAGGGAGGGGGAGAGCTGGCAGTTTCCCAGCAAGCCCTGGCCACGCGGGTCCCATCAGCCGTGTGCCTTACACTGCAGCTGCAGCTGCCCCTGGCCACGGTGTGTGCTCCCCCTGGTTTGCACACCAGCACCAGAAGACTGAGGTTGCTCCAGTGGTTCCTGCAGAGAGGGGCCTGCTCACAATCCTCTGCCAGCCAGCACAGCCCCAGTCCTTACAGCTGGGAGCGGGGGCTGCCAGCCCCCACCTTCCACTCCTCCCAGCCCTGGTCCTGGCAAGTGGGTTTGTGGCTCCAGGACCGATGCCGGTGCCTTTCCCGGGGCTGTCAGCTGCGCCCCATGCCAGGGTGGGGGACTGGCAGGCACCCCGTTTTTGCAGGGGGGCACCCAGGTGCCACGCACACCTCCTGTGTCTGCTCAGGCCCATGCTGCTCGTGCTCTGCCCACCCAGCTCCGGACCTTGCCCTGTACCCCACCACCAGCCTGCCCACCTGTCCCCAGACCCCTCACACCTCCCACCTGATCCCGAGGTGCTTTACCCTGCCCTGTGCCTCCTCCTCAGCCCTCCCTGGCTGGTGGCACGATGTGGGGTGCCTTGAGCAGGGGGACAGGAACAGTGGTTGGGCACTCACCTTCCTCATGCTGCTGTAGTGATAGGGCTTTATTTATTGACTTTGGGGAGAAGGCGTCTGCTCATTCCCGTCCCCATCCCTGTCCCCTCCTCTCTGCCGGGCTCCGGAGTTGCCGATGTCGCCATGGTTTGGAGCAAGGAACATGCCAGAGCAGCAATAAAGACCCTGAGCAGCCCCTCCAGTTTCAGTGCCTTGCTGGGAGGGGATTGCGTGAGTGTGAAGTGCAGCCCCTGGTATCTTGGGAGGGTCCTTGACCCAGGAACCTAGAGACCCACGTCCAGAAAGGCTTCCATTTGAGGCTGGGCTTCCATGTTGGACACCTGGTGAAAAAGGCAGAGAAGCTGTGAAGCACTAGGGCGAGCGCAGTGGGGTTGATTCACATGGCCCTCACGTCACGAAGTGAAAACATGGAGTGCCAGAGGGCCCGACGGTGGCTGGGACAGCGGGACAGCAGGGAAGGGCTCCTGCTGCGGGCATGGCAGGTGCCGGTGAGGGACCTGATACCTGGCTATAAATATCCGCTACCCATATGAGGCCGGGCCGTGGCGGCAGGGACCGCTCCGGTTACAGCCCGGCGGCCCCCCCAGCTGCCCTGGCTGCACCCAGCAGCCCCTCGGAGCTGAGCCTGCCGCTGCGGGCACGGGCACACGCGCACAGCCCGGTGCCTGAGGCGGTCACACGCTCCCCGACACACGCACGTGTGCTTACAAACCTGTGCCTGTCGCACGCCCGTGTGTCCGAGGGCGCGCCAGAGCCCCTGGCGTCCCCGCACTGCGCACCGAAGCGCCGGGGCACACACTCAGCCACGGCACCTCCCCTGCACGCTCACGCTGCCCTGCGCGGCCCCGCACGGCCGCTGCCGCCCCCCGAACACCCGGACGGACCATCGCACACGCGTATGGCCACGGTGGTCCCCGCGCTGGCCACCTCACATCGCACTGACCACGTCACACCGCACTGACCACCTCAGACCGCGCTGGCCACCTCACATCGCTCTGACCACCTCACACCANGTCCCCGCGCTGGCCACCTCACATCGCACTGACCACGTCACACCGCACTGACCACCTCACACCGCGCTGGCCCCCTCACATCGCTCTGACCACCTCACACCACTGACCCCCTCACACCGCGCTGGCCACCTCACACCGCGCTGGCCACCTCACATCACACTGACCACCTCACACCGTGCTGGCCACCTCACACAGCGCTGGCCACCTCACACAGCGCTGACCACCTCACACCACTGACCACCTCACACCGCGCTGACCACCTCACACCACTGACCACCTCACACCGCGCTGACCACCTCACACC
>VZRO01008344.1:321845-332769 GCA_013397915.1 Daphoenositta chrysoptera | reverse complement strand
GGCCGGGCCGCGGGGCTGGGCCGCTGGGCCGCGGGGCCGGGGCTCGGTGCGGAACCGCCGGAGCGGAGCCGAGCCGCGATGCCGCTCAAGGCCGTCATCCTCATCGGGGGCCCGCAGAAGGGTAAGTGCGCCGGGCCCGCGGGGTGTCCCGCCGGCGCAGCGCCCCGCCGACGCCGCTCTGCTCCACAGGGACCCGGTTCCGGCCGCTGTCCTTCGAGGTGCCCAAGCCGCTCTTCCCCGTGGCCGGGGTGCCCATGGTGCAGCATCACATCGAGGCCTGCGCCAAGGTACGGGAGGCCGGGGGGCTGGGGCTGGGGCCCTGGAGCCAAGGGCGAAGTGCCATCCCTTCCCTTTCTGCTCCCTTCCTCCGTGCCCTCGCAGGTGCCCGGCATGAAGGAGATCCTGCTGATGGGTTTCTACCAGCCCAACGAGGCCCTCAGCCGCTTTCTGGTATCGGCGCAGCAGGAGTTCAAGATTCCCATCAGGTGGGCAGGAGCTGTCTCAGCCCTGGGGCACACAGAGTGGCACAGCCTGGCTCAGCCCCTCACCTGCCTTCTCCAGGCTGGCAGCCCCCAGCCAGCGCTCTGGCACTGGGCAGCTGGGCTCTGTCCCACCGTGGATGGGCACAGCCAGGCTCCCCCATTAATTCTGCCACCTTTCCTTTGCCTTGGGCCCTGCCCTGGATGGTTCCTGCTCCAGAAATGCCTCTCTAGCACAGCCCTAAGCTGCCACAGTCTCCTTCTTCTGTGCAATGCCCGCATGAACCCCATCAGTGCATGGCAGGATTATGGCTCTCCAGTCCCTCTCAACCCTTCCCAGCACTGCTGCCGGTTGGTGCCACTAGGCACCTGCTTCCCTAAGCCCTGCCTTTTCCCTGCTTGGCTTGTAGGTATCTTCAGGAGTACGCAGCCCTGGGCACGGGTGGTGGCATCTATCACTTCCGAGACCAGATCCTGTCAGGTGGTGCTGAGGCCTTCTTTGTGCTCAACGCAGACGTGTGCTCAGAGTTCCCCTTACAGGAGATGCTGGAGTTTCGGCAGCAGCACGGGGACATGCACAGCTTTGTCATTCTGGGTACCACAGTGAGTGGCAGTGCTGGGGAGCAGAAGAGCTGCAGTGCTCTGCCGTGGGCCTAGAAGCCAGCAGCTCCTGTGGTGGGTCGGTCGCAGACTGTGAGGTCCGGGTTTCATCTGCTCTGCCTGCCTCTGCCTACTGCTTCACCATTGCTAACACTGTCCTTGTTTCTTAGGCCAACAGGACACAGGCACTGAATTATGGCTGTATCGTGGCAAATGCCGACACGCAGGAGGTACTGGAAGGTCTTGGGGAGTCAAACACAGTGTGGGCAGCAGGTGCTGTGTTGCCTGCGTGGGCATTTGTTCCCAGCATGCCAGAGAGGGTGTGATGCTGGGTGGAGGGGCTGCACCCTGGGATTCATGTCTCCTCCCTCGCTTCCAGGTTCAGCACTACGTGGAGAAGCCCAGCACGTTTGTCAGCGAGATCATTAACTGTGGCATCTACCTCTTCACACCTGCCATCTTCCAGCACATTGGCGAGGTCTTCCAGAAGAACCAGCAGGAGCTAGCACTGTGAGTGCCTCACTCTGCTCAGTGTCCCTCCCACCCCCCCTGCTTCCCGGGGCTGCAGCAGCACACTCATCCTCCATTCTTTCTCTATCTTTTCTCCTCCTCTGCCATCACTCACTTGTTTCCTGGTCCTGCACCAGCTGTCCTTACCTTGGGTAAGTCTCCCTCTGTGTCTGCACTGGCTGCTCTCTAGGCTGGATTGGTCCTAGTGGTGATGCATGCTTTCCCTCCCTTCTCCAGGCTGCTGTTTCCTCTGCTCTGCTCCTGGTCAGCTTGAGACTTTCCCTCTCCCTTCCTCTCTTCCCACCCCATTCTCATTCAGCTCTGGACAAGAGGCTGAGGAAGCCTTTCACCTGGGAATGCTCTGCTCCCCTCTCCAGCTCTTTGCACCAGCCAGCCTCTCACCTCACATCTCTGCCACCACCCAAGCTAAAATCCAGCTGTGCAGGCTCTGGATTGGGGACAGGATCATACACCCACCTGGACTAGGTGGGGCTCTTGCACCATGAATTTCTGGCTCAGAGCTTATTTTGGCTGGCAGAGCCCTGTCCTGTCCTGTCCATCAGCTGCTCTGGGGCTCAGTGGGGCTGTCCCAACCTAGCCTGACAGCTGGCACTGTCCCCACTCCGGGGAGAAGTGCATGGCTAGGTAGGAATCTGGGATTGTCAGAGCCCCTGCATTTGGGGAGGGTAGGTCTGCTGGGGTCCTCAGCTGAGGCCGTGACAGGGGTGGGTGTCTGACAGGACTCTTGCTTGCAGAGAGGAAAGCTCCAATGGCTGGCAGCGTGCAGAAGTGATCCGGCTAGAGCAGGACGTTTTCACGGCCCTGGCTGGGAGTGGCAAACTCTATGTCTACAAAACTGACGGCTTCTGGAGCCAGATCAAGTCAGCTGGGTAAGGGCTGGAACTGGAGTTGGTGCAACAGGAGCATCAAGTGATCTGTACCAGGGATGGGAATGGAGAGTGCTCGCTCAGGCAGAGCCCTGGGGGTGGGTGGGCGGGCAGTACTGATTTTGGATCCTCCTCTGCCCTGGTAGTGCCAGAGTGACAATAACAATTTTCTGCTTTTCCTCCTCCAGCTCTGCTATCTATGCCAGCCGCCTTTACCTGAACCAGTACAGCAAAAGCCACCCAGAGAGACTGGCCCAGAACAAACCTGGAGGCCCTGTCATCCGAGGTACCCTTCTGACACCCTAATGCTTTTGGGGCTGCCTAGGGAGGCAGTGGGACCCACGAGAGGGACCTCCCCTTATCGGAGAGGCAGGTGCTCCTGTGAGCTGCCTCCCCTGAATGCCCTGCCTTGTGTTGCAGGGAACGTGTACATCCACCCGACAGCCTCCATCGACAGCACTGCAGTGGTGAGTGCAGGCTGGGGAGGCTCTGGGGCAGGGACACGCTCAGGGGTGCCGAGGGCATTGCTGTCCTTGCCCTCATCACCTCCCTCTGTCCCCACAGCTGGGCCCCAACGTCTCCATTGGGGAGGGTGTGACGGTGGGCGCCGGTGTGCGCGTGCGAGAGTCCATCGTCCTGCACGGCGCCTCGCTCCATGTAAGTGGCGCCTGAGGGAGGAGGTGTCAACCCCCACCCCTTGCAGGGAGGCAGCAGCACCCTGCATTCCCCTCTCCTTCGCCTCAGGACCACACTTGTGTCCTCAATACCATTGTGGGCTGGGACAGCACGATTGGGCGCTGGGCCCGGGTCGAAGGAACGCCCAGCGACCCCAACCCCAACGATCCCTATGCCAAGATCGACAGCGAGACCCTTTTCCGGGATGGGCGCCTCACACCGTCCATCACAATCTTGGGTACGTCTCTGCTGCACGGAACGGCCCTGGCCCTGCTCAGCGAGGCAGCTTCTCCCCTCCAGCTAAAGCCTTTGCCTTCTCCCCCCAGGCTGCAGTGTCACCATTCCTGCTGAGGTCGTTATTCTCAACTCCATTGTCCTTCCTCACAAGGAGCTGAGCCGCAGCTACAAAAACCAGATTATCCTGTGAGTCACGGGCAGCACCAGCCACCCCCTCCCTGCTGTGCCCCACAACAAGAGCCTGCACTGAGGCCTCACATCCTGGGAGGTATCCAGCACCCCCAGAGGGGTAGGTGAAGGCCAGGAGCCCTGCAAGTGCCTGACTACTGCTCCGGACAGACATTAAAGCTGATGAGCATCAGCCTTGCATGCTGCTTCTCTTGCAGCCCAGGGACCAGCCCTGGGCCAGGGTGACAGCTTTGGGGACAGTACATGGCCCTGGCACCAGCCTGCGTGCATATGCAGGGAGCACTTGCTGCCTGCAGTGTCTTGGGTCCAACTTAAGTGTGTTTCTCCACCAAAGGGCACTACCAGCATCACCTTGCCCCTCCTCACCAGGCTCTCCCTGCACCATTTGCTGTCTGCAGCTCCCTGGAAGGTCTTGGCCCATCTCCAAGACCTGGGAGCTTTGAATGTGCCTGTCATGTGTAGGCAGCTCACCCCACAGGAGTAATCTGGGGTTCCTGATTTCAGCATGATTGCAACAGCCTGAGCTGGGCTCCTGCCTATTGCTGGGAAAACAGCAGTGCCAGGCTGTCCTAAGGGCACTGGCACACACATGAGGGCTGGGTCGGACTAACGGCCTGCTGGCCCTGGAGGGAGCTTCCAGCACCCCTTCCCCCAGTACCACCTCTGCCCCATGGGCTCGGTGCAAGCCAGGAGAGCTGCCAGCCCTACCAAGCCTGCTCCTGTCAGGTTGAGACCTGGGCCTGCTGCCTAGGCAGGGCTCACAGTGAGGGGAGCAAGCCTCTGCTACCCTGGTGGGCCAACAGCCTCCTTCATAACCAGCATGGCTGGAGCTTGGGGGGGCTCATTGCATGTCTTCCCCTGTCACCAGCCACATCCACTGGGCACCAGGGCAATCAACTTACGTGTGTGTGTAAATGGCAGAGATCTAGCACCTCACTTTGCCTCAAAAACCTGATTTTATGGAAGGCAGGTTCCTCCTGAGCCTGGCACAGATTGTCTACAGTAACCAACGCTGCCCTTTATCCTTTTACTTCCCTGGTTTTGAACTCTGTGCTAAAGCCCTGCACTCCACCAAGGGCCCCATCATGCCTCTCACCTTCAGCAAGGCACTGCATTAGGTATTCTCCATCCATCCAGTACCATCCCAGTTCGATGGATTTGGAGTAAATCCTTGCTCCCAGCGCTGTGCCTTCCTGTGCCAGTTCTCCTGTGGTCCTGGGCGGGGATTAGCTGTTCCCTAGCTTTAAGCACATTAAACTCCTTCAGTTTTGCCTCTGCCTTGGATGTGTTAATTTCCTTGCCCTCTGGTGTACACTCCTGCGCTGGGGAAAACTGAGCCAAAGTACTTACTTTCAGGATTGCACATGACTTTTCTCTCACGTGCCCCCGATCTGGTCTGGCTTTTAGTAGAGACAAAGGTTTGTTGGCTACTTGATGTGGCCCAGGGGCAGTTCTCATCCCTGTTGTGTAATGCCTCTTTTCCCTAAGGTCCCTCTGCACTGGTTGCCCCTTCTGCAGAGTGATCTGGGGGCCGAGCCCTTCCTGGGACCTTGCTCCATTAACAGCAC
The DNA here is from genome assembly GCA_013397915.1 of Daphoenositta chrysoptera. Classification (NCBI taxonomy): domain Eukaryota; kingdom Metazoa; phylum Chordata; class Aves; order Passeriformes; genus Daphoenositta; species Daphoenositta chrysoptera. The sequence goes on along the minus strand of VZRO01008344.1, from coordinate 327,624 downwards.
GATCCTGCTTCCCCCTCTTGGAGGGAAAGAGCTGTACATCTCAGCCCTGCCTGGGCTTTGTGCACCTCTAGCACTGCCCGGGCTGGAGGGGAGGAAGGAGTTAAAGAGGCCTCCACTGAGGTGCCAGGAAGTCTGGAAACACTTTAAGGTTGTCCTGCCCTGAACAGCAACAGCTCCAATTACTTGAGGCCAACATCTGGGCTCAAAGAGAGGCCTCCCACATCCGGGGCTCCAGAGCAGAAGACGAGGGCTTCAGCTCGGGTAGGAGGGGGCTCTGCCTGCCCTCCCAAAGCAGAGGTTGTGTGGAGCATTGCTCAGCTCTTGTCTGCTGCCCAGCCAGGCTCCAGTGAGCCCCAACCCCTGGCAGCAGCAGGGCGGGACAGACAGCAACCACAGCCAGGTGTGTTTTGCTGCAAAGATTTAATACAAACCTGATTCAAAGTACAGCACTCGGGCAGTGTCCCTGCCACTGCAGCTGGACAGAGGCAGCTCTGCTCCCCAGTCCCCAGGGAAGCAGCCTAGGGAAGCAGAGCAGAGCTTTGAGCTCGGCACTGTCACCGCACTGGCATCTGCCTGGTCCCGCAGTCTTCGCTCCTCCCCCGGTGCCGGCTCCGTGTCCCGAGGGAGCCACTGCTGCAGGCTACACAGGAGAAGGGAAGAACCGGCCCACCTTCCTCGGGGCCGGCCCCTGCCTGCGTGGGGAGAGATGAGTCAGGGGTACAAAGCGAGCTCCCCTGGGCCCCCACCCACGCCCGACAGCACTCACGGGGGCCGGGTGGCCGTGCCCACGCAGCTCCGCAGGGTGCTGGGGAGGCAGCAGGTGCCAGCTGGGCTCAGCTGGCCTGGCTTGGGCTCCGGGGAGGTAATGGGCTGGAAGAATGGTTCTGCAGGACAGAGTGGGGACAGCTATCTCACCCCAGCCATGGACAACCAGGACCCTTCAAAGAAGCCAAAGGCCAGGGTGGGTGGAGGCTAGGGCTCCTGTGCTCACCACATTCACGCCTCGGGGCTGGCATTGGCACCAGGTTCTCCTGCTCTGTCCCCACAAAGCCTCTCCAGAAGCTGGGTGGCAGCGAAAGGAGACGAGCCACCACCTGGGCAGAGAGAGGTGTGGGATGGGGACACTGTAGCCCAGGGTACACCCCACGCTTCGGGGACCCCTCACCTTGCACTGCCGTGGCGTGTCCTCCATGATGGCGAGCGGTGTGGGGTTGGCTGAGCTGTGTCCCACCAGCGTAGGGCCAAACACACGGGACAGGTTGAGCACATCCATCTTGCAGTCAGGGCTCTGTGACACCCTGCAAGGGAGGACAGAGGGCGTGAGCACGCTGCCCAGCCCAGGGGCTCCTCACCCGCAGCTTTCCCACTCTGGGGCACAAAGCCTGAGGGGCAGGAGAGCCAGGAGATGGGGACAGACCCGTGCCAGGATGAGCCACTCACCTGAGCAGGTGCAGCATGAGGAAAGCCAGGGTATCCCTGTTGGCTGGGGGCAGCTTGCTCACCACATGGCGCAGGGCTGTGTCACTGGCAGCATCATCGGGGATGTCTGTGGCAGCACCAGGCAGTGTCAGGGGAGAAGCAATCCCTTCCCCCTCCCTCACCTTGCCACCCCTGCTCACCAACAGCCCTCAGGAAGGCAGGGTGGAGGCTGAAGGTGACCAGTGGTTCCTTGAGCCCCCGCAGAAAGTCCTTGAGCACCCCACACACCACGTGGATGTCAGTGACGCTGCTGAGGGTGGGCAGCGCACCCCCAGCCCGCAGCAGCTTCTGCTTCCACTCCCGCACCAGCTGCTCCGCGCCTGGCACCCGGTACAGGCCTGTCTGGGGCACAGGGAAAGGGGCTCAGCCCCGCGGGAACCACAGCATTGCCGCCTTCACCATCCTGGCCCCTACCTCTGTCAAGCCTCGCGTCTCCACCTCGGTCACGCACTGCACCACCAGCGTGGGCACCAGGGGTGGCGTGGAGGGCGCGAAGTCAGCCAGCACCCCCTGAGGAGAACAGTGCCAGTCTGCGCTGTGCCCTCCACCCAGCCCTGCAGCCAGGGTGGGCAGAGGCCCAGCATCCTAGGGCCAGTAGCCCCAAAGCCTCACGGGGACATGGAGAGGCCCCCAAGCAGTGCTGTGCCCCCCTCACCTCACGGGGCCAGGCGTGGTGGTAAGGCCTGGGTGCGCAGAGGCTGGGGCACTGCTCCCGGCACTTGGTGTGCAGCAGCAGCTGGCACTGGCAGCACTTGATGGCAGTCTTCCCAAAGCGGATGCGGGAACCACAGACACCACATGGCTCAGGGCGGATCACCTGGAGAGGGGGAACAGGATCGGGGCCCCCCTTCTTGCAGATACCCAGTACCGCTCCTTTATCTTCTCCCAGCCAGGTCCCACTGTCTCCATCCAGCAGGCAGAGCTAAGGGGTTGGGGGATGAAAGACAGCCTTGCTCCCCACCCCATGACTCTCCCCCTGCCCACCTCCCCAGAGGAGACAGAGGCTGGGTCACGCACCCTTTTGGAGGTGAACTTGTGCTGGACTGGTGGGAGGCTCTGTGGAGGTGAGGGGAAGGGGGCTGGTGCTGGCTGCCCCACTGAGCTGCCCTCAGTGTGGCTCTCCTGCCCCGCAGCATGGCAGCCCAGATCTTCACTGGTGCCCCACACCGTGGTCAGCTCTGCAGAGGGAGGAGGCAGTGGAGGGAGACCTGAAAGGCAAGCCAGCCCATCTACCAGCTAGGATGTGGGGAGGCTTCCCACCTCCCAGGGAGTCTCTGCATGAGACAGTGCCATTTGGCACATCCAGAGGGCCCCAGCACCATCATGGTGGGGACAAGCATCCCCCAACAGATCCCCTCCCTCCCCTGTGACAGCAGCACCTTGAGGCTGGTTCCATACTACCCATCAACCCCCTACTCAGCCCCTCCTGGGACCTGCACGTGTGGAGACACGATGTCCCTGGCGAGAGCGGCGTTGTGGCACCAGAATAGCAGGCAGGAGGCTGTCAGCAGGGCCTGGGACCTCAGCAGGAGGGGGCATAGAGGGGACACTCACCTGTCAAAATGGGAGACGAACAAGATATGTGTCTGCAGCCCCACAGTTCTCCAACATCTCCCACATGATCTCTGCTCCACCTGATCCCCATCCCTGTGGTTCTGCACAGCCAGGGATGCTGCCACCATGGGTACAGGGGGGATACAGGCTTCAGGGCAGTGGTCCAGCATTGCCAGGGATGCTGTCCCCACTGGGACCAAGGCGATACAGGCTGAAGGACACAGGCACCCAGAGGAGACAGCTGAGCACTGTTCCCACAGCATCCACAGGACTGAGGGCTGCAGCATTGCCTTCTGGCACTGGGAAAGCCCATGCACCCCATCCCTGCCCAGGGCATGCTGGGGTCTCTACTCACAGCATTATGGGGTACCACAGAAGAACGGTGCCGCTTCGCCATCACCACAGGGCCAACCTGAGGGGCCAGGGATGCACGCTGGAAACAGAAATAGTGTCAAGAGCAGGCAGAGGACCCCCCCTCCCTGACTTTTCCCCCACTCCAGGGTACCCAAGCCAAGTGGCCTCAGCCCAATGAAAAGTCCCAGTTTCAACCCTACTCCTGCAGCACTGCCTGCCCCACACTGGGCATCATGGGGACCCCCACTGGGTCAGAGCCAGCCCTGGGGCTGGGGGAAGCCAGGTCAGGCCTGCAATGCAGAGGTGTGAGCAGAGCGGGGTGTGGGATGCCCACACATGGGGATGAATTATTGAGGAGCCCAGCTGGGCCACGGTGGAGCGTAATGGAGTTTCTATTGATCGTGGGAGGTTTGCCGAGAGACGATGCTCCCAGCCCAGCATCAATAAATTAAATTCCCTGCCAGGCTCCTTGCAGCCTCCTGTGCTGGGATGGAGAAGTATCTGGGTGTCCTCACCTCGCATGGCACAGGGCCAGCACCCCAGCCTGGGCTGCACACTGGGACCTGGGTGGGCAGAGGGACCCAAAGGGCATATTGCAGGAGTGTGATCAGAGCTGGGGGATCCTCACCCACGCAGGAGCACAGACTCCACCTCAACACCAGCCTCCAAAACTGCTACATCCCAGCATTTCCTCATACCTGCCTCTCCGTAACTTTGCGCTTCAGGGTCCGCACCACCGTCATATCAACATCCTGAAAGGCAGCAGGGAGTCTGGGGCTGCATCAGGCCAGGGGCATCCCCGGCACTCATCTCCAGCTCTGATAGCAGCCCCCCCAACCATGGATATACAAAGGGGCTGTGTCACTACAGAAGCGGGGCAAAACCACGCCCTCGCTGCTGGGGTGAACGGTGAGACTCACAGCAGAACACTTCTTACCACGTCATCCTCAGTACGGTCATAGCTGATATCCGAGTGGGACAGGAGGGACTGGCACGACTCGTCCACTGCAGATGACCTGCAAAGAGAGCTCAGCTGGAGCAATTCCCCCTCAGCCAGCACCTACTCGTGCAGCTGCTCCTGGGAGCCCACAGCTGATGCCTCTGCAAAGCCCAAGCACCTCCTTGCCTGGCCAGCCCCTCAAGCCCAGAAGTGCTGAGAGGTAGAGGGGCACAGCCGACCCCAGGGCTGCCCGAGGGGCTGGGGTGAGGACCACCACCCCTGCTCACCTCCTGACGGGTGCCAAGGCTGCCCCAATGCGCCAGCCAGCCAGGGCACTGAGAACAGAGCACTGCTCCCTGCTCAGTGCCTCGTTGCCCCATGGCTCCCGCATCAGCAACTCAAGGACCAGCTGAAGTTTGCGCTCCTGCCGGTGAAAAAAGTGGTGGTGAGCGGGCTGAGGTCCCCGCAGCCGGCCCCGCAGGGTCCCCCTGCGGCCAGCCCCCTGACCTGCTTCTCCAGCTCAGCCTCTGCCCGGTGCCGCTTCTTCATCTCCACCTCCACTTGGTTTCGGGCGTGCTTGAGCTTCACCTCCAGTGCTGCCCGCTCGGCCTCCGCACGGGCCAGCTGCTCGCGGGCACGACGCCCGTCCTGCTCCAGCCGGCAGCATCGCTGGCGCGTCGCCTCAAAGCACCGAGCGATCCGGATGTAGTCTGGGGACAACAGCAGTGGGTGGCCAGCCGGGACGGGGGACCAGCCCTCAGCTTCCCCAGACCACGCTGGCGGCAGAGACGAGGGTGCGGCGTGCCCCGGGCCGAGGGGCTGCGCACACCCACCTTCCTCCACGCTGCCGCCGAGTTCCAGGAGCTGCAGCCTCTGCTCCAGCCGGGCCAGGAGCCGCCCGCAACGCTGCCGCAGCATCCCGCCGCCCGGGACGGGGCCGGTAGCCAGGCACCTCCTCTCCTCGTATCCACCCGCAGCTCCTGCCCCACGCTCTCCTCCGACCGCCAGGACCTCGGTGGGCCCCCGGGACGGCGCAGGCTCGGGGGCAAGGGGCCCTCCCGGCCGGTCTATGTGGGCTGGGGGCCGGGGTGGAGCCCGTCCCGGCCCCGCCTCCGCCTCCCGTAGCCACCGGGGTCCGACCGGCGGCTGCCGGAGCGGTGGAGCTTTCCCGGGATCTTGGGGCGTGGGGTGCCCTCGGGTGCGGGTAGCAGCACTGGCTGCAGGGTTGCGGAGCAGGGTGGGGGTCGCCTTTGGGGACGGGGGATGCCCAGGCGCTCGGTGTACCTGATGAGAGCACTTANGGGAGGGGCTGGGGGTGCTGGAGGGGGCATCATTTCCCCATGCCGCATCCCGGGAACGGCGCGGGTGGGGCCGGAGGAGCCGATGTCCTTGCCCGCTGTCCCGCAGCGCTGTGCCCCGCATACAGAGCGGCGGGGGGGGGGGGGGGGGGGG
>VZRO01008344.1:280904-321821 GCA_013397915.1 Daphoenositta chrysoptera | reverse complement strand
CGGCTCTCCCGGCCTGGTCCGTGTCCTGCAGATGGAGCCACCTCCCCGCCGCAAAACCCCGTCTCTGCCCGCGTTGCCCGTGCTCTGCCCTCAGGTCCCCTGCTCGGGGGGTTCCCAGGGCTGCCCCCGGCTCCGCGCTCCCTCCCTGCCGCAGCCCTGGATTCTCGCGGGAGGGTGCCGGCAGGGTGCGGGGGGCGCCGGTGAAAGGCAGCTCCCCCTCCCCGGTGCCTGTTCCGACCTGCTACAAATACCGGGAATAGCAGCGGGGCTGGCGGCAGGGCTGGGCGTGCAAGTCCCTGCACTCACATGCACGCATACAAACACACACAAACAGCTCGCAGACCCCTTGCGGGTCTTCACACCTCCCCGGCTGACTCTGACCTGGAGAAGAGGTTTTGCAGCCCTTGGACACAGCACCTCGTGCACCCCAACACCTCTGTGTCTCTTGGGAGGGCTCAACAGGCTCCTCTCCCTGTGCCAGTCCCTCAACCAGAGTGTAGACAGTGAGAAGAGAGGGGTATGGGAGAATATTACTACATGTCAGGGATGTGTCAGGCACTTGGTGAGAAAATAGCCAGGATCCATAGAATAGCTATAGGGTCCGTGTCACTCCAAGGGCTGAACCTAATCAGCAGCTGCAACTGAGGTTGTGTGGTAGCAGGGACACTGGGAAGAATACTGCCTGATGGGTGCTGCTGCCTGGGCCCCAGACAGCCCCAAGGCACGGTCCCCCTTTGGGACAGGGACTACCAGGGGGCTGGGATGGGCTGGAAGCACCCTGGCAAGGCGTTGCTCTGTGCTGTGCCAGACCATGGGGAACAGAGGGTGTTTCTCAGAGAAGCTCCTTCCTCCCAAGGTTGAATATGAGTCAGGTTTTGGAGCGACTTTAATTACTACTGGATCGATAGGCTCAGCATGGCCAAGCAAAATCCAATCGCAGCCCCGGGGGGCTGCCTGCTCAGCCCTCCCTGCCCACTCAGCCCTCCCTGCCTGCCTCTGGGGAGCCACAGCTCCCTCTCTGTGGATGCTCCTCAATCCCACTGGCCCACGGGAGGTGGGACCCCATCCTGCATATGGAGCCAGCACCCCATTTGCTCAGCCCTAGCAGGGGGCACACATTCCTGGAGCAGGGCAGCAGATGGAGATGCTCCAGCCTTGCCAGTGCTGCCGGTGGGAACACACACAGCCCTGCGCCCCTTTCCACACCCAGTGCATGGAGCAGGTCTGTGGTCCTGGACCCACCCTGGGCACAAGTCTGGGAGCCCCCAGGAGGGCAGAGTGGCCTTTGCAACATGCAGGCAGCTCCTCTTATGCACAGGGATGGGTGGGGGGCATTTGCCACCCATCCTGTGTCCCCACCACTGCCTGCTTCCCCCTCCCAAGCCACCCTGGCTCGGCCAGGTACTGCATAAATAGCTGTTTGTGTCTCCACTCGGCCCCTGCGTGGGAAATAATATCGGCTGATGGAACATAATGCCCTGCTTCACATGTTCAATTTTATCATTTTCCGAGGCAGGCAATCTTCGTTTAAAGCTGAATGGGCTGGGGAATGTTAATGAAGCGCCGGCGCTGCTCTGCACCGCGCTTTATCTCTTCGAGAATAATTTGGGTGAGCTCGGAAATAGAGTTCCCAGTCCCAATTCAAGTGGCAGCAGCACCGCATGCCGATAAAAGTGTAATTCCTGGCCAGCGCATGGCCCTGAATACACGACAATTTAACTCTTGGGGCCCCGCTGGGATATGCTGCCCGCAGCTGCCTGCTGCCTGCTTTGGGCCCCTCTGCCCTGCGTGCCCAGCACCAGCGTGGGTGCCCAGCCCGGGCAGGATGGGATCTGTCGCTCCCATTCACCCCAGCCACAGAGCAAAGTGTGCAGACCGGGGAGGAGAGATAAGAGGGCTGGAGCTGAGCTGGAAGAAGTCAGTCTGCCTGGACAGACAGGACCCCACAGGCAGATCTGCGGGGTGCTGCAGGATTTGGGTTCTGCTGGGAGAGGGATGCCCCAGATCCAGAGATGCCCAGGCACTGAGAGAGAGGGATGATGAGAGGGAAGCGGGGAGGGGCCGGGTTGGGGAACAGGCAGGAGGGAGAGAGCAGGGGAGAAAGGTCCAAGGGAGCATCACATCCAGACAGACTGGCAGAGCCAGGTGGGTGCTCATGGGCAGAGGGCACATGGCTGAGTGAGGGACTCCCCCAGGAGTCCCCCTAGGCCCTGGTGATGATTGAGGGGGGCAAGGATAACTTGCAGAAGGTGTTTGTTGGTCCTTGAAGGAGAAATTCAGGTTAGCAGGAGCAAGCAGCTTCGGCCCCAAAGAGAAAGCTTTGGGCCGTCTGCCTGGTCTTGCTCTGAGCCCAGCCGTGGTCTGTCTCCAGCTCTCTCCAGCTGTGCTCTGGCAGCAGGTCCCTGCACGAGTTGATCCTGGGGTCCTACCTGAACTTCACTGTCCTGGTCCCAGCTCCTGTGGGCTTCAGATGCACTGGGAGGGTGTTCCCAGGGCAGCACAGCACCCTCAGAGCAATGGTCCCTGATATCCTCAACCACCCCACCCTGAAGACGCTGGGAAGGCGGTGTCTTGGCCCATCAAGGAGTCATCAGGGCCTCTTGGGCACCACTCTGGGCCCCCTCTGGTGGGGCAGTAGCAGACCCTTCCCCTGGGAATGAGCAGGGCGGGCAGGTTTCCAGCACCGTTAATCAGGGCTGCAAGAGCCGGGATTAATGCGCACTCCAAGGCTCTCCAGTCCCAGCTGTGATCCAGCCCTCTGCTCTCAGCCAGAGCCGCCTCCACGCGCTGAATTATCAGCCTGAGTAATTAAGTGGAGAGCTTTGTTTTAATGCAGACATCTGATGCCTTCGCACCGAGGAGCACAACAACTGTCGCGGGTGTTTATGCTCCGTGCAACACATCTGGCTCACAGGGAGAAAATCCATCTCCACCGCTGTGCGAGATTAAAGGGAACGCGGCCCGGGTGTGGAGAACGGGAAGGACGGGACGGCTCTGCAGCCAGCGTGGTGGGCAGGACCCATCCCCCTGCATCGCCCCACCGGGTCCTTGCACCCCGCCGGCAGCAGGTTTTAGTTCGGGGCTACCCGGCAAAGCACGCGTCGCCTCCGCGCCTCGGCACGCAAGGCAGCACAATGCGCTGCGAGATGAGGGATAATTACGAGCTTGGAGATAAATGGAAATAGGGCAAAATAAAACATGGGTTTATCAGAAGTAGATGGTGCCTGGCTCACCTGATACCTGCTGCTGATAAGAGAACTGGCTGTTGGAGGAGGAGGGATGCAGATCTAAAAGCAGCCGCTGTGCCATGCAGAAAATTATTGCTTTGCACAGATTAGGGGATTAGCACCAGTGCAAGGAGCTGGAAACAGGCTGGTGTGGGAAGAAGCCAGGCTGCGGGGAGAGAGGAAATAGCATGCAGGGGAGAGGATCCTGCTGGGACCACTGTGGATGCGCCTCATTTAATGGCTTCCTCTGTTGCCCCAAAAGCGGGGGCTGTGGGGAAATCTGCTGATGCTGCACAAACACAGATCTCTTCTCTCTGCTTGGCCCCCGAATCACTGTGCTTTGTTCATTGCGCCCATTTGGGATGTCTGAGTAGTCTCGTGGATTTAGTGCATTTTTAAGGGGCAGCTTGGCTGGCCTGACACCAGTGTGAGCTGTGCCATCGTGAGCCCCTTCTCCACGAGCTGCCCCCAGCATCTTATGATTCCCAACACTTTGTGAGTGCTACCAGCAGAAGGATTCCCTCACTTGCTGCCCCGTGGCAGGGCTGTTTCCATCAGAGAGCTTGCCATTGCCTCCAGCCCCTCCAGCCCCTGGCTGCTTGGCACTGCTGGGACAGGGGAAGGGGCTGAAAGGAATAGAAAGAGGGACTCCTCAGTGAGGGGAAAGGAGACTCCAGCTGAGCGTAACTGCTGCATGTGGTGTTCCCAGTGTGAGCATCAAAGGAACCCCATTGAGAAAAACTGTTTTAAAAAAGAAAAGCTCCAGGTGGTTTCCAGCAAAAACCATACTCTGGGCTGCTACCCCACTGAGAAAAACATGTCAAAATTTGGCAGGGGACCTCTGACCCTGTGCTGATCTAATCGAGGAGCAAATGCCGTTGTGGTTGAGTGAAGCTGCCTTGCTGAGGCTCATCTGACTCCCCGTGGTGTTGAGCAGTCGGGGCTGGTGCAGCTCTGCTCCCCAGAAGAGCTGCCAGTGGGGACCATGTGCTGGAATACGCTGTGCCTGGACACGGAGACACTCGAGGGGCTTTGGTAAAATCTGGCAATAAAAACAGAGCAGGGGATGTTTGAAGGAGCAGCACAAAATCATCCAACTCTCTGGCAGCCTGGGGTAATTTGAGGCTGGGAAATGTGAGCTGAAGCAGCAGGGGCCACACAGCCACCTCCGGGCAAGCAGGCTGATTTATTGCCTGCATGAGCCGAAATTGCAGCCCATGCTGGGGGGAGAGGCAGGACCAGATTCCCTGCCTAGAGATGTTCATGGCAGAACAGCAGAAATGCCATGCATAGTAGACGCATGGGAACAGCTTGAGACATCCCATCCAGTCATGCCTAGCTGGGCATGACTGCTACCCACGCTCACTGCCTCTTCCCAGCCAGAGCTCTGCAAGCAGAGCCCATGGCAGGGGCAGAAGTGCCCTGAAGCAGCCTCAGGCGTGTGGAGGTGGTGGCCCCAAACAAGTGCAGTGGGGGCACTGGGCTGGCTATGGGCACTGTCCCATAGGGATGCATCCAGATTATCCAGATGCAACATTGGTGCCCCTGTCACAGCCAGCCCGGGAGCCAGATCGTGGAGTGGAAGCTGCAGCACATTCACCTGGGTGGGAGAAGAGGGGCTGCCCTGCTGGCACAGGTGTCACAGGATGCCACTGTGCTGCCCTTGTGCCCAGGGCCACCCCATCTCCCTCAGCTCTTCAGCTGCACCCAGCCCAAGTGGGAGACGGCTGTTCCTACCAACTGGAATTAGTTCCCTGAGATGCTATATCAAATGCCTTAATAAAAGCCTGATATTTCATACCTCTTGTCTCCTCACCATCAATTTATTTAGCAATTTTACCCAAAAAAAGGCTATGAAGTTGGACTGGGTAGATTTATTCTGTGTGAGCTCCAAGCATATCTTTATTGCTCCCTGTTCCCTTGCCCTCGAGGTCCTCAGAAGCATTTTTCTCTTAGTATTTGCTCTATTATGTTACTAGGGATGAAGCTCTGTTGATGGGCAGTAATTGCTTGAACTGCCCTGCCTTCCTGTGATGAAGATTGGTACCTTACCAGCAGCTGCCTCCCTGCTCTCCTGTCCTTCGTCACAACATTATTGACCAGGAAAGTTCATTAATGAGACTCCTAATGACTGCAGCCGTGCCAGCCTGGCCCACAATGCTAACCTCTCCCATGTTTTCCCTTGGTGGCTGCTTGTAGGAGGAGGCATTGCAGGATGTTTGCTGCATCTTTGGAGCCATGTGGGTGACTGAGCCATTTCTAAAACCCTGCTGACCCTTTTTGTCAGAGGATGATGTTCCTGCCTGGGCTCTCATCCCCCTTGTTTTTGGGGACCAACCCCTCCAGGCAGGCTGTGTTGGCCAGACAGTGCAGGGGAGGTCTAGGTCAGCAGAGGCTGAGAGGTTTTGGGTGTCCTGGGAACATCCCTGAGGCTCCTCTGTCCTGTGTTTGCTGGACCGCCCACTGTCCCAGCACCGGCAGCCAAGAGCCAGGCTGGCATCGAGCCAAGCGTGATGCCGGGATTAGGCACTGCCTCCTACAAATGAGCTGTTAATTATCATAATCTGGTAATTGAGAAAAATCTAATTATGCAAAGCTAATGGATTTAAAGCTGTGCTGGGGAGCACAGGCCGGGGGAGCACAGCTGGGCAGGGCCAGTATCACCGGCTCGTGGCTACAGACGCCGCCAGGGTCTTGCAGTGCCTTTTGCTCCACTCTGAGGACCTGTGGGTGTCCAGCCAGGTCCAAACATCTGCAGGAGTGAGCCCAGTCCTCTTGCTCCCCTCCAGCCCCACTGGGCCTGGAGAACACCTCTTCCCTGTGCCAAAGCATCTTTACCTTTGATTTGCCCAGCTTCTCTCCTGGGAGGCTGGAGAACACAGCCTGCTATTCTTGCTTGTGTGCCCTCCCTGGCCTCGCAGGCAGCTCTGCTCTGTGTCTCTGCTCTGCTTCCACTGCCAGCAAAACGGTGCTGTGGGATCTGCTCAGACAGGGCCATGTGTGGCCAGCCCAGTAGGGAAAAGCAGCATCTTCTACTAGACCAACTGAAATGGTTCATAAAGGGTCACAAGCTTTTGGGTACACAAGTGCTTCTTACCACTCACAGGCAACTGTTTCTTTCAACTTCAACGCTGGCCTTATAAAGGATTTTGCATCTTCCTGTGCACTGTGAAGGTGAGGGATGCTGAGCGGTGCTGGCCCCTCCACCATGTCAGATGTCCTGGCCTCGAGGTAGCACCATGCCAGAGAGCCTGGCATCACCCCTGTGGTGGCATGCAGGTGGTGCCAGCACCTGGCACTCGTCTGAGGTCTGTGTCACTGCCCCCATGTGCTCTGCCACCCCTCACTCTTCCCTGTGCTCATGGTAGTCTGGTCCCTTGCAGCTTTTGGGGATCCCAGAGGATGTGCTGGAGTCCAAGGGCGCAGGAGCTGTGGCAAGAGTGGCACTCTGCATCTCGAGTCCTTGGCCAGCCTGATGAACTGTGCTTCAGAGCTGTGCTTCTGCAACGCTGGTGCACAGCTTGGGGTTCCCCCACATCTCCATGGCCAAAGACAGGTTGCCCCCCAACACATACCTGGCCAGGCACCTCTCCTGAGCCCAGGGCCATGCAGCCCTGCCCAGGCGGCATCTACATGTCCTGGCAGGAGAAAATAAGGAATTTGCCAGTCTCCCCCTCCCTGGGGAACCCACACTAAGTGCACGGAGAGGGTGGAAGTGAGCAGGACTCCAAGTAATTGCCCACAACCCCGGGGGACAGGCAGCGAGAGTGCCCTGAGCTTCCCAGGATGCTTCAGCCTCTGGCTCCAGTTGCTGCAGGATGTGGTGATCGCTAAGTACATCTGTGATCTCGGCACTCAGCGAGCTTCCCGCTCGGGGCAGGGTGCGGGCGGCACCCCCGCGCACCAGTCCCGCCCCGGCACTGCTGCACATCACACGCCGCACAGCCCGGCCCGCCCGGAGCCCTGACAGTCATTCACCCCTCAAACCTCGTCTGGCACCTTGGGCTCAGCGGGGACAGGCAGAGCCGGCCGGCAGCATGTGGCTGGAGGAAGCCCAGAGGCCTCCCCCACGCACCTGGGGTGCGCCCTGGCCCTCTGCAGCCCTTCCTGCGGGGGACTGCCCTGACAGGCACCCAGCCCGCGATGTCCCAGCCCCACGGCAGCCCCCGTGCAGCCTGGAAGAGTTTGCCAGCCGTTCCACCCTGCACGGCATCCATCACATCTTCCGGCACCGGCGCTACACCGTCCGCAACTTACTGTGGCTGCTGGCCTTCCTGGGCTCGCTGGCCCTCCTGATTCATGCCTATGCCAAGTGTGTGGGCTTGTACTTCCAGTACCCCCACAGCACCCAGCTGGAGGAGGAGACGGAGAACAACAAGATCTTCCCCGCCGTTACGATCTGCAACCTCAACCCTGCCCGCTTCTCACTGCTCTCCAGCCACGATCTCTACTGGGCAGGGGAGATGCTGGGGCTCCTGGATGGTGCTGGCCAGCCCCTGGTGCCAGAAAGCCCTGAGAGGAGCAGGTTGGAGGCTCTGCTGGGGTCACTGGCCATGAGCGAGGAGGAGAAGAGCCGTCCCTTCCACCTGGAGGAGTTTTATGAGCGTGTGGGCCACCAGCTGGACCTGGGCGAGATGCTTGTCCGCTGCACATTCGCCAAGGAGGACTGCAACAGCAGCGACTTCCAGACAGTGAGTGGCCAGTGGTGGGACATTCCAGGGGGCAGGGAGGGCTGGGCATGTTCCTTGGGCTGGCACCCACAGCCCAGCACTCTGCTGTGGTGCTGACAAGGAGATCCTAGCCCCCAGTGATCAGGGAAGGGGAAAATGTCAGGCACGTGTTTTGGTGGGCTGTAAGGCCTTGGGTTTGTTGGGGCTGCACTGGGCTGGGCTGGGGAGGCTCTGGCAGTGCTTGTGCTGTGTAAGCCAGGCTGAGAGGCACAGAGAAAGGGTAGGCTGGGGGGCCCAGCCTTGGGATTTGCCCAGACTGGATCAGCCCTAGCAGAGGCAGTTTGTGACCTGCAGCCTTGCACCAGCCTGCCTGGGAAGCCTGGCTCCCTAATCTGCCATGGGCTCTGGGGGAGAGCCAGGCTCCTGAGGGCTTGCAGAGGGAAGGAGGGTAAATCCGGGCCTGGAGGGTTTGAAAAGGGAGCAAAGCATATCCCCTCCTAGCAGAGCAGGCACCAGGGGATGGGTTGAATCCAGGCAGTAGCATAAGTGAGCAGAGGAATGCACAATCCTGCCCTCCCAGTCAGCATGGGGATGTGCCTGGGATGTGGGCACAGGGGGGTGGCTGAGCCCCCGGTGTTATCAGAACCAGAAGAAGTAAAAAGCTCATGAAAGTCCCATTGACAGACACCACAAAAGTGCTCTGGGCACAGATGCTTGGTGCAGGTTTGCAGGATCTCAGCTGGGCCAAGGGTGAGGGAGAGCTGCAGCCCTGGCCTAGGGCTCCGAGCCCCCCTGGCATGGGGAGAGCTGACACACGGGGGAGTGGCAGGCAGGGCTGTGCAAGGCCAGCGCCCCACACCAAGAGTGGCACCCAGCCCTGCCATCCTGCTGCCTGTGGGGCAGCCCTGGGGGCTGCAGCCTCCCTGGGCAGTGCGTGGGTGCCCACTGCCGCTGGCTCTCCCAGCTGGCAGCTGCTCCAGCTTGGCATATGCAGAGCTGTGAGTTGGGAGGGTCCCTAATCTAGCATGACGCCTCTGCTCATCACCCTAATGAGAACAAAGTGGGGCTGTCACACGGGGCTCTTCCACCGACTGTCAGGCAGCTGGGGGGGGCACAGCCACATGCCAGGAGGGCAACGCTGGTGAGGGGTCACCTGCAGCCGCCTGTGTGGGTCAGCTCTTGCAGGGCCATGGCTGCTCTCACAGATGGGCTCCTGCCACTCTGCCACCCTCCATAGCCTTCCCGCTGGCTGCAGAGCCTCCAGTGCCCAGCCAGGTGTGGCAGGGTCCCCCCAGTGCCTCAGGCAGGCCTGGGTGGGATGCTGGCAGGGCAGAGGCAATGCCCAGGTGGGAGCCATCTCCTCCCTTCTTTCCTTTTTGCTCCTGAGTCAACAGCGGAGGATTACTGGGCTGTAAACAAGGGGATCAATGGTGCTGATGGGAACATTTCCTGGTAATAGCTCCGGCCTGTAAAACACAGTGCAGGGGGAGGAAGGGGAGGCTCTGCTCTCACAGCAGTTAACCCTTCCCACCCATGCGCTGGCTTTTTGGTGCCTTGGCTTGGACTCACTGTGGCTGGGCTGGATGATGCTGTGCCTCGGCTTGGGCAGGCACTCTGAGCCTCTGGGCACACAAACGCCTGTCAGAGGTGGGATGCCAAGCTGGCAGTGCTGGAGGAGGCATCCTGAACTCTATGGCTGTAGGGTGGATGGCCCCTGCTGCATGGAGATGGCTGTGAAGAGACAAGTGTCATCCCAAGGAAATGCTTCCAGCATTGCTGGGAAATGTTAAAGCCATTGTAGGAGGATGCCCAGCTCCGGTCTGTGCATGGGAGACAGAGCCAAGACAGGCAAGCAGAGAGGTGCTAACAGCTGCTGTAGCATCACCTGGCTCCTTAGCAGAGCAGAGAGTGCCATCAGCCCTTCTTGGCAGCCCAGAGTGCAGGGCTTTGGGCAGGTGAAGAGGTTTCTTTCTGCTGGTTGCAGGGAAGGTTTCCCAGGTAAAATGTTTCTTTTGACTTCCTCCAGCATGTGCCTGAGCACCTCTACTGTGGATCTCAGCCCTGCCTGCTCTTCTCACTACCACCCCTCTAGGAGAAATAGTACCCCAACAGGCTCCAGGCTCAGGGACCAGCCCAATCTGAGCTCACTGCCATTCCCATGCCACAGCTTCCCACATCACTGCCAGCCACCCTGCTGCCCGCCTCCATGCACAGGCAGCCCTGAACACGCCAAACCCCTTTCACAGGCACCTGCTGTGCCATTGCCCCAGAATCTGTGCTTGTGTGTGCCAGAGGGCACCCCTGTCTTGGCAGGACTGCCCATCACTTGTGCTGCCCTGGGACACCGTCCTGCTGTCACACAGCCACACTGCTGCGTGCCTCACGCTGTCTCTGCAGCCTGAGCAGGACAGAGGGTGATGAGTGCCTGGCACTCGAGCTGATGCCTGCATCCCTCTGTGGACATGTTAGGCTGGTCATGGTGCCCTCCGCCCACCCTGCTTGGGGCTGGCAGGTAAATGTCAGCCTATTTTTATCTGCTCCCCCATAGGGTGGCTGTTCCTTCCATTCCGATGAGCAGATGTGCCTCCATTTTCCATCCCACTGGGGACCAGGGTTAATCTCCCTGATTTCACTTCCTTGCTTCCTAGAGCTGCCCTCCCTGGGTCTGGGCAGTGGGGGATCAGGGACTAATCCTCCCAGAATGAGTCAGGCTGCGGTGGGCTCTCAGCGTCACAGCACGGTGGCTCCCAAGGGCATCACCTGCCGGTGGTGAAGGCCAGCTCCCCACTCCAGCATGGCAGGGGCTTCCTGTGGCTCAGCCAGGCTGTGTGGGGCCAACCTAGCTGCAAAAGGTGGAGAAGGCACTGGGATGGGGCAGGGATGTGCCATGGGGCTTGCACAGTGCTGGCTTGTGAGGCTGGGGACACAAGACCTAGAGGAAAAACCCAGGCAGCGCTGAACAACATCAGTGCAATGTGTAACCAACAGCACAGGTAGGGGAGCTGCAGCTGAAACACTCCTGGTGGGCACTGTCTGTGTAATTATACCTGTTTCCAGTGGTTCTCCTGGCCAGCACGGTGCAAGGCAGCACTGAGGGGCTGGCGTGGTGGCCGCAGCCACGCACTGAGTGATGGTGTGTGTAATAGCAGGGCTGGCAGGTAATAGCAGCCTTGGAGTCCATCAATAACTCCACTCCCTGATGGATGCCGCCCTCCCCTCTCCTGGCACAGCCGACAATTAGTTACAGCAACACTTGCCACTCTCCCCACGGCGCTGGCAAGGTAGCGTTGGGGTTTTTGGCTGGACCAGGAGGTGGCTGTGCAGGTCACCCAGGTACCCTCAACTTCACTCCTGCCTTCATGCCTCACACAAGGGCAGATTGTTTAATATTCTATTAATAGTTTTACCCCCTTAAATTATTGATCAATATTTACAGCCAGAGCTGCCAGCTTCAGGAATCAATCTGGCATCCTGCATAGTGGATTGGGGGCAGAGGGGAGGCGGAGGGGACAGCCAGGCAGGCAGGGGGCATGGCATGGGGGCAGCACAGCGTGGGGCTCCCCGGGAACCCTGCTCACCTCCTGACTCTGCTAAACTGTCTCAGGATGATGTTCTCAGTGCTTCTCCTCCATGAACAGCCCAAGCCCTTCCTTCCCAGCTGGCAGGTGCCAGCGGGCCCTGGGCAGCCGGCGGGGACAGCACCGCTATCTCTGACACCCAGCCGCTGCCTGCCCGCTCGCACCAGCTGCCTGTGGGAGCAGCTGTGCCCCAGCTCACCTCCGTGAATTATTTAAAGCTTCTCCGGGTGCTGCAGGAAGATGATAACATCAGACCTGGGGATGAATGGGAAGCTGGGGACATGGGACAGCCGGTGGGGAGCTGCTCCTGCACATGCTTAGGGTCTGTGGCACCCCTGGATGGGTCCCTCTGCAGCCAGGCTGGCTTTGGGGACAGGACTGACCCCTCAAGAGCAGCTGTCTTGGGACTGCGACCCTGCAGCTGGAGAGGGGATATGACCAACACAGGAGAGGAGCGTGTTACCCCTCCCACAACACCCAGGGTTGTCCCCAAGGGTGCAGACAGGCATCCGAGGCAGGCAGAGGTGTCAGGGCCAGCCAAGGTGCCCCAGTGTGGGGGCGGCGAGGGTGGAGGGGCGCAGGTGGGTGGCCCCCGGCCCTCTCAAGGCTGATTGCGGAGCCGCCTGGCAGGGGATGCGGAACCTGCCGAAATAGCGGATTTAATTATCTCCGTGGAGCAGCGGGAAACCAGTGAGCAGGGAGGGGGTGGCGGGTACACGGTGCTGGGGCGTCGCAGCAGGGGCGCAGTGAGGGCTTGATCTAGCAAGGCTGAGCCCCACACAGCCTCCAGCCCCACAGCAGCTACTCAGCACTCCCATGCCAACAGCCCCCTTCCCACTTCCCCTGTAGGAAGGACACAGCCCCGTGCTGCAGAGCTGCCCCCTCAATCAGGGTCCCTACACTAGGCTGGGGACCCCCTCAGCCATGCGNCCCCATCCCCGTCCCCCCTCGGCTGCCCCCATCCCCATCCCCTTGGCATCAGCCCCCCAGCTGGCCCTGGGACTGCTTGGTGCACACTGCTGTCCGTGTGCCCTGGCACTGCCCATGGCCATCGCACACTGTCCCCTGGGAACCCTTCCTTTGTCACCACCTGCCATCCCTGTGCACTCAGCACTAATCCTTGGCACGATGCCCCATCCCCTCCGCACTGTTCCCTTATCACTGACTGCCATCCTTGTCCCCTTGGCTCCTCCAGCACCTCCCTGTCCCCTTGGCCCCTCTCCTTTCCAAGGGGTGCTCCTAACAGCCAACGCTGCCAGACTCCCCCTGCCTGCTCTGCTTTGAGTCCCAGCCAGGAAAAACCCTGCTTTTCTCCCAGGAGATGGGCCCTGGCATCCCAGCCAACATGGACCGGGGGTGCTCCAGCAGCACAGAAGGGTGCCTGGCCCCGGGGGTCCCCAGGTGAGGAAGAGTTAACAGGCAGGGGCTGGGAGGTGAGGGAGCAGCAGGAGCAACCAGGAGTGATCAATACGGTGTGTTGGAGCCGCGCACAAATCGCAGCGTGGAGCCATAAATCTCCCTCCCGTCACATGCGATGAGGATGAGCAGGGAGCTTATCTCCTGGCTGCGGAGCTGCCAGCCGCTCCTCCTACCCGCGCCCCACCGCGCACAGCCGCGGGACCACGCCAATCCGACGGGAGCTGAGCCTTTCGCTCCGCCAGGAGCCCCACAGTCCTCACAGGGTGAGTGGGGGGTCAGTGTGGGGAGGCTGGAGACCCCCAGGCATGGATATAACCGGGCTGCATCCATGAGGACCACTTTCGTGGGAGCAGGCATGCGGATTCAGATAAGGGCTGGAGGCCGGGGTGATAGACCGGCTCTGGGCATGACATCCTGAAAGAGCAGAAGCCACCCTGTCTCTCTGGCTGCTCCTGCCAGCCACCTGGGATGAATCACACAGGACGAGTGAGTCACCTGCTGGCCCCCACGGCCTTGGCCACGCTGGCAGCAGAGCTTGGCAGCAGCATCCTCTACACTTCCTCACCCTCCCCTTGGCACAGCAGCAGGGCTGTGGCTGCTCCACTTTCTGCAAGGGAAGCGCTGCGAGGAGACGTCCAAGGGCTTGTGGAAGAACAGGCAGCACAAGATACATGGCAGGGTTGCCAAGAGTGAGTCCAGTGCTCCTTGTGTCCCTTCCCAAGCCAGATGCCAGGTGACCCCCATTCCAGCAGCAAACGCTCCCGGCAGGCTCGGACTATAGGCACGTGGCAAGCAGCCTGCTACTGGTGTCTGGCCAGGATCAATTTAATCTGTCCAATCCAAGGAAATCCAGCTCATCCAGGTCTGGAAAGCACCAGTGCCTGGAGCAGCAGGCAGGCGGGCAGGCAGGCTGCCCTCACAACCCCATTCCACGACCCTGGCCAGGCCCCAGCTGCCCCAGTACGGCGTGGCCTGTTGTTTATGGGACCTGGGGTGAGGCCAGGGCTGCTCTGTGCCGGCAGGCTACTGCCCAGAGCATCCCTCAGCTGAGCCAGCCGGTGACCCTATGCCCAGAGGAGGGCACATGTGCTGTCACTTGCACCACTGCATGCCAGCCCAGAGGCTCCTGCAGCCTCCTGCTGCCAGCAGCACTGGGCAGTGGTGCCCTGGCCAGGGGAGGACCAGAACGTGTCCCTGGGTGCTGCCCAGACCCCAGCAGGAGACAGTCCTGGCTGCCAAGGGCTGGCAGCCATCACCATCCTGCCTGAGAGCCTGGATTGGTGTGGGTGGTGCGTCACTAGCCCGGGGTGGCATCAGCCACGAGCTGAGGCCCCGAAGCAGGCAGGGGTGGATGCCAGACCCTGTTCCTCTCCAGGATCTCCCAACCAAGCTTACTGTGCAGTCAGCAGCTGAGCTGGCATTGATTTATTGATCCAGCATCCATAGGGGTGGGAGCTGGGAGGGGCTCGGGCTTTGATCAGCCTCCTGCAGAGGAGGCAGGCATCAAAGGCTGATGCGTGGGCAGCAGTGGCCTCTCTCTGGGACAGCAGGGAAATCTGGCTGTTGTCTCGGTGGGCATGGCCTGGTCTGGGGGCCTGTATGCTCAGGTACCCAGAACTGGCACCCACACCCTTTCTGGTGGTGCTGGAGAGGGGAAGGGGCTGGCAGGAGCCAGGGAACCCCTGGATGATGCTGAATCCCAGGCAAGCAAGGGTGCCACAACAATGGGCAGAGAGTTTCCCTCGCTGTGCTGCTGGCAGTAGAGTATCTGCCATTCCCAGCAGAAGCAGACCAGGCTGCAACTGCATTCCGGGGTACAACAGGCAGGGGTGTAGGGCACTATGGGCCCCATGGCTGTGCCTGGCTCTGCCCCGAAGGTGGATGGGCAGGAGAGGTGAAGGGAGCAGGGCAGATGTTAGTGCAGCTGCTGTGCAGGGGTGACAGGTGGGATAAATGATCCTGGGTTCTCCAGGGGCCAGTAAATTAGAATCAATAGGAAGCAGGAATAATTTATTTGTTTGACATCGCCTGTTAATTAACTGGGCTGATGAGTGTGATGGGGAGTGGCAGGAACCCTTCCACCTGCTCAGTTGGTACCTTTCCACAAGGACTGGGAATGGCATGGGGGAGTCCCATCCTCAGCAGCTGTCCCTGCCCTCAGCAGTGGGGCAGGACAGGGACAGGAGGGGACAGCATGCAGGAGCTCTCGGTGAGGGCCTGCCCGCCTGTGGCAGGGCACAATGCAGGGAACAGCTGAACACGGGGATGCTGCGTGGCCACTGCACATGGTCCCCTCGCTCAGCATTTCCTCCGTGCCCAGGCACTGCTAGACCCTGGCTCCTGCACCTCCGTGGCTGCTGCAGCTCTGGTGTGGCCCATGTGCTTGCTCCACCAGCTGAGTGTGCCTCCGAGCAGGGCTACCTCTGCTTCCTCCCTCTCCTGCCCTGTCCCCAGCTCTGCTGGTGGCTGCACTGGCAGGGTCGCTGGCTGGGCGCTTGTCCACGTTCTGTCCACACTCCCGGCACGCACCTTTGGCTCTGCCTTGCCTGCATCCTGCCAGGCTCACACGCATCCTTGGCAGCTCCGCCAGGAATGGCTGTGAGCACAGCTGGCTGGAGACGTGTGGCCAGGCAGCGGCACCCCCACCAGGGTGCAGGCACAGAGCTGTCCCCGGGTCCCCGCTGGCAGGGTGCTAGGCTGTCCCTGCTCCACAGGCCCGCCTCAGCCCCAGGCAGCACCGTCACCTCCCTCTGTTTTTTTTAAAAGAATAACATTTCTGCTAAATACTTTAATCAGATTAGTAGCAGTGTGTCTGCAGTGCTGTTAAATCAATGCTCCCCAACACATCTCGGCGGCTAGAAATCAATTACTGTTTAAGCCGTGCCTTGGTCCCTGGCCTGCGATCAATATGGGAGATGTATTACTCTCCCAGAGTCTTTCCCACTAAAAACCTTTCATTTGTATAACAGGAGCTCAGGCAAAGTGCCGGTGCCCTCCCTTCCCACCTGCTCCTCAGGGACCAGGCAGCCCCATCCCAGTTTAGCTCTGGGAGGCTGCTGGGGCCAGCTGGCTTGGAGACTGTGCGACACAGGATTAGGACAATCCCTGCTCCAGGAGGAGGTGTGCAGTACTGGGCCAGCACACAGGGTGCAAGACTGGATCCCGCAGATGATGGGGTGGCAGGTTAGAGACCCACAGGCAGGGTTGCCTGATGCCCCTGGGGCCTCCTGGGCCCTGTTCCCGTGTGGCTGAATCCTCTGCCAGCTCCAGTGCCCACTGCCTTGGCTTCTGCCCATCACTGCATCCCCAGCCAGGGCACTGCCAGACCCAGGCATCCCACAAGGAGGGTACAACCTCTGCTCCTCATGCCCCTGCCCCAGAGCTTTGCCCCTCTGTAAACCCCTCTCCCCACAGGGCTTTTTCCCCCCTCCTCCATCTTTGTCCCATCATTTGGAGAGTGATTTCCATTATTCATGATAAGGATCTTTAATTAGCTGTGAATATTAATGACTTACTCTGTAATTAATCATGCTTTGCATGCTAGGGAGGGGGCAGCTCCTAGCACCACCTTGGCTAAGTATGGGTGGCTCCAGCAGTGGTGGCAGCCCCAGGGTCTGACCCCATCCCAGGTCAGCACCCCCACCCACCCCATGGGACTATAGGGACAAAGTTGCCCTCCATAAACACACCAGCAGCTTACCATTTGGGGATTCAGCCTCACACCCCCAGGCCAGGGCCAAGGGGGGCTGTGAGGCACAGTGAGGGGCTGCTCTCACCCTTCTCCCTGACCAGATCTTGCTTCAAGAGCTGGGGGCAACCTGGGCTGGGCTGGGCTCATAGCTCCTTGCCCAGCTCTGCGGGTGCCTGTGAGGGATGAAAAGTGGCTTTTGGTGCATAATCTGCTTCTCTGCCCCATGCAGTGCCCTCTGGCAGGCTCCAGGCTGAGTCCTGCTGGGGGCTGCTGGGCCAAAGCCCTGCGGGACAGGTCTGCATTGGCCAAATCCACCTCACCCCTACACAGCACCCGGTGCTTTGCCTGAAGCAGACAGGCATCATCCTTCCTGCAGCTCCCTGCCCTCTCCGCCTGTCTGTCTATACATTACCTCTCGGCCTCTGCTGCCAGGGAATTTGTGTAGTCCCAAATCTTGCCTGGTCACCCCAAATTTGGTTCTGGCATCACCTGCACTGAGGAGAAACTGAGGGCTGGTAGTGCAGGGATCACTGCCTGTCCCCATCCTGACATGGCAGGGATGTCCTGGGTGCCAGGTGGGAGTGCCAGGGTGGGTGTCCCAGGGGCCTGGGTGACGGATGGCGAGCAGAGGCACCCGCTGGCCGCCGGAGGCCTCTGCCTGCCTGCGCCAAGCGCTCCCACGAGGGCAGAGTTTGCTTAAACAGAGACAGATTTAACTATTTCCATTACAGCTAAATGATGAGCCCCATAAACTTTATGGCTCCATGCGCATGAGAGCGGCTCTAATGGCCTTCACCATCTGGAGGAGATGGCTCCGTGGGGGACCTGCCGCCCGCTGCCCGCCCCCAGCCAGGACCTGCGTGCAGAACCAGAACCTTCCCGGCACCAGCGCCGGCGTGGGGCTGCCAGCACCTGCAGGTGGCATGGTGCCACTGGCTCTCTGAGAGGGGCTGCTGTGTTTGACCCCGTGTGATCCTGCTGTGGAGCAGAGGAGCTGTACCCGGAGGTGGCCCAGTTAGCACCAGTGCTTGTGGGAGTCTGCAGCCCTGCTTGCACCCACCCTGCAGTGGCGTGAGGAGAGAGCGCTCCTGGGTGCCTTTTCCTCCCATCCTCTGCCCCACAACTCTGCAGGGGCAGGCTGGGAGCAGGTACTCACTTCGGTCCTGCCTGCACTTCCAGATGCCTCCAGCACACTCCGTGCCACTTCTCTGCTGGTACGGTGCTGCAGGATTTGTCACTGGTGGGCAGGAGGACAGCCCAGCAAGGCCGTGCTCTGCACACCCCTCTGCCCCTCAGCAGTTCCTGCCCGATGCCTGCTGGTGGCTGACTGTGGTGGGTGTGTAGGGGGCTGTGGGGCACCTGTATCCATCATTCCCTACAGAGAACTGTTGGTATGACTCCGATCCATGCAGGGATGCTGCTGGGCTGGCAGTCCAGGGCCCCAGCCCCAGCTCCCCGGCCTCCCGTACCTTGCGGGTACACGTCTGAGGGGTGGAGGGATGGGCAGGTGCAGGTGAGGACACAAAAGCCATTCCTCTGTACTCCTAACGCTGGATTTTTGTGGCTCCCATGGCAGCAAGCCCATGGTGCAGAGCATTCCCCCGTGACTGTGGGCTGGTGGGAGTGTGGCTGCATGGCCACGGCCAGCCAGGGCAGGAGGGCTGTAGGGCTGGCAGCTGCCAGCCTGGAGCTGAGAGGGAGGGCCGGGGCTGCTGGCACGGTGCTGCAGCAGAGGATTAGGTTTGGTGCAGGAGAGCCAGAGAGATGCTTTGAAGTCTCATGAATATGAATCAGTGGCTTGGGGCAGGAGCGGAGGGTCTACGGCTAATCTCTCCCTTGCCATGGTGACAAGTGTGACAAACAGTGTGTGGGCCGGGAGGCAGGGCAGGGAGCAGGCAGGGGACAAGGGATGGCAGGAAGGGCAGCCCTGGTGAACGGGGGAATAGGGCTGGCACGTGTTGGGGTGCTGCACCAGCTGCTCTGGAGTGCACCCCGGACAGCCTCCCCTGTCCTTGTGCCCACCTCGGCTCCTGGAGCCCCATTCTGAGCAGGGTGCTGTCCCCACGGATGCTAGCCCCCCCGGGCTGTGGGCCCCAGGCAGAGGTGGTGGCGTGGCTGCTGGCAGTGCCCATCTGGCATGGCACTGCAGGTGCCCCAGCTTGCCAGCAGTGGCCAGGCAGGGAGCGCAGGCAGGATGCAGCCCCTCAGGGCCAGAGGCAGGGGCACAGCTGGGTACCACATCTAGGAAAGGGACCCAGCCCTTTCCCTAGCTCATCCCACCACCAGCCCAGCCTTGTATGAGCTGGTAGTGCCCCCACGGGGCCCATCTGGGTCCCATCGATCCGGGTCGTGGTGCCATCTGCGCAGTGGTGCTGTAGCCCTGCCTGCCGTAGCCTGGGCGCCATGGAGATGTCATGTTTGGGTCTGCTCCTCCTGTGACAGCCTGAAGCCCTCGGTGCTCTCCTAGGAGACAGTAACTAGAGCAGACGCTTGCTCTTAGCAGGACATGACTGGGGCTTGCAGGAGAGGCTCTGAGATCAATTTGGAGGTTGTTTTGATGCTCTCCTGTCGCGGCATGGCGATGGCAGCTGCCTGCTCAGCCCAGAGGACTGT
Source organism: Daphoenositta chrysoptera (assembly GCA_013397915.1). Taxonomy (NCBI): domain Eukaryota; kingdom Metazoa; phylum Chordata; class Aves; order Passeriformes; genus Daphoenositta; species Daphoenositta chrysoptera. The sequence goes on along the minus strand of VZRO01008344.1, from coordinate 302,623 downwards.
GCATGGACAAGCACTGGCTGGCAATGCTTGGTGGGGCTCAGAGAAACTGTTTGGGCTGGTGCAGGCCACAGAGAAGGCTGTTGGCTTTGCAGCCCCTCAAAGACTGTGGGTGCTGGCAGTGAAGTTGCTGTTTGCTCCGAGGGTGCCCAGAGCTGCCGTCTCTCTTCCAGCACCCATGGCCCAGGATGCTGTGACTCAGGGCCAGGTCAGAGCACTGGGCAGGGAATGCTGTCCAGACTGCTTGCCAGAGAACAGGGAGGGGAGAATGAGGGCTGGAGCGACATCATGGCAGGGAGACAGACAAATGCAGAGCAGATGTTTAATTATCAGCACAGCGTTCTCGGATCCCTGAAAATCTCTGCATCCAAATGTAGATATTTTATGGGAGCATACGCTTCTGCTGAGAGCTGGAGCTGTAACACAGTGCCCACCTACCCATGGACTGTGCATCAGCGGGGCTGGCACTGTTTGCCTCTGCTGTGGATGGGACACCTGTAGGGCTGGAGCTGGGCCGGAGAGAGCCATCAGGAACTGTGTGCCACTGTGGGGATGAAGCTCACTGCAAGCTCACGGCCCCAGAGGCACGGTCCTCCATCCATACTGCTTCATCCCACTGTGCAGGGACAGGATGGGGTGCAGCAGCTGCCCCCCGTGCCCAGCTGGGAGCCTGGCCAAGCACAGGGCCAGGCAGGGGCTGGAAACTGCCTTCTCCTTACATCCACCACCTCTTAAATCTGGTCCCTACTGGCCCAGGCAACTTGTAGAGATTTCTTAAAGTCCTCTGAGACCTTTGTGGTCTCTGTTTTATACTGTGAGACTTGCAAGGTGTAGGTGTGCATGTCATCCCTGCATACAGGGTGTCTCTCCTGCACCTCACAGCTCTCCCCTGGCCCTTGGCTGTTCTCTGGCACACCTGGGGCAGTTGGAGGGCTCTGCCATTGTTAGAGTGGGAGCTGGGGGAGGCATAGGCAGACCAGGAAATGGAGCTGCCCAGGGTTCTGGGCTGGCCTGAACTTTGTTCACCAGTTGCCTCTTTGCTGCTGGAGGAGCTGGAAGAAGCTGCCTGCCCTCCTATGGGCTATGGACCACTGTTTGTCCCTCAGTATAGGGATATGCTGTAGGTCCCTTGAGATATTCCAGCTTGAGGCTGCAGCCAGACATGGGGCTGGTCTCCAGCACAGAGCCTGGTGCTGCATCTCTGTGATAGCACCCTGCAGGAAAGGGCTGGGGCAGGGCAGCCCTGGTGCCCCTGCCTGAGCACATGGGCATGGCCCCCCGACTGTGCCAAGTAATCAGCAAGAAGAAACAACTACAGGCTGGTCCTCACCCACAGGCAGGTGTGAGGGGCACTGGGGCAGAAGGCACTAAAGACCCCTCTCTGTGAGAGACCTCTGCAATCCAGGGGAGCCCCCATGCTGGGGCTTTGCCACAGGAGTGGGTTCAGCTCAGGGGCACTGGGCTTCCCTGAGTCTCCCCTTCCAGTTCTGCAGAGCTGCTGGGGGGATGCCCATGCTGAGGGAGGGATTTCCAGCGGCACATTAGGGATGGCAGCAGTCTGTCCCCAGCATGGAAATCTCATCCAAGGCAGCCCAGCATGCCTTCACTGCTCCGCAGTCCCTCGAGGCTGTAAACATTTTGGATTCCCTGCCTCGCCTGCTCAGGCACCTTGCAGATTCAGGGCATGTTGCTGTCTTAAAACCTATCAGGTTTCCTGTCACCTCCCAGGGCCCATGAATCTGTGGGCCTGATGGAGCTGGGACTGAAATGGTCCTGCAGGCGAATGGCTCTGCACACCCTGCACACCACCACCTGCTCTTCTCTCCACAGGTCTATAATTCCCCCCAACCCTTGGGAAACTGCTCCAGCATCATCCCCAGCAGACTGGAACTGGCTGCTCTTTTCTAGCTCAGTCCCTGGAGTTCCCAGGGACATCCTGGGCATTAGGTACCACATCCAGCTATAGCCAGGACTGTGCCCTGGCTGCCAGCTCTGCCAGGGGGCTTAGAGCTGGGGCAAGCGAAGGGTCCGTCACTCTTGCCAGCCTCATAAGCCAGGACTTAGAGTCTGGGACATTTTCCTTGCCATTTATGCTGTTTCACTGTCTCTATCCCTGATCTTGGGGAGGGGGGAGTTAGTGATGCTGTGAGTGCTGGAACCCCATCAGTGGCCGTGGCGAATAAGGGCTACACGTGCAGCCGACAGCCCCAAACCCTCATAAATCTCCTCTGCATGGCCCATGGCTCACCTAAGTAGATTTGATTTGTCAAATATTAAAATTAATTTAGAATTGAGCGGTGGCCTGTGTGCGCACCCTGCTCTCCCGCCTTCCCCCCGCTGCCACCTCTGCTCCTGCCCAATGCATCATCCCCAGCCCCGCGCTCTCGCCCCAGCCGGGGCGCCGGGAGCCAGGATAAATCATCCTGCCGCCACGCTCAAAGATGAGACGATTGCTTGCTCGGCGGCAGGGGATCACAGGGGAAATCACACCGCGTGCCACCCGCTCCGTGCCGGGGGCGGGGGAGACGCCACGCTTAGGCAGAGATTTATTTATTTGATTTTACTGGGCTGGGATTTTTTTTCATCTCTCAAACACCCACGAGGGAATTGCAGCCCCTGGAATATTAATGCCACACAGGACGCCAGCTCGTTAAAATGTCACCTGGCTGTAATTTCTCCTGTGCTTATTATTCCCCAGGGAGCGCGAGCTCCCATTCCTCCCTGCTCACGGTGGTCCCGGCACATGGGGCAGCCCTGCCCGTCCCCTTTACTGCAGCATGAGCGCTGCTCTATCACATCACCCAAAATGTTTCTGGCCCTCTTCCACCACCGCAGAGGTGGGCTGCACCGTCTCCAGCATTTCCCGCTGAGCTGAGCCCCAGCAGCCGATGCTGCGAAAGACAGCACCAGCATGGTGCAAACCCAGCCTGGCTGGCACAAGGGATGAGGGGTGCCACCGTGGGCGGAGGTGGAAGGGCAAGAGGTCTGCCGGCGGGCAGTGTTGGCATGGGCTGGGGACAGGGTGGCACAGGGAACAGCTGCCTTAAGGAAACTTTGGCTCAGTTCCTGCAAATTAATGTTTTTTTCCCAAACAGTTTCCTGGCGCTAAGCGCGACGCGGGGAGCAATTATCTTTAGTGTCGATGTTATTACCATAAAAATTGCATTGAGGACTTTTCTCCTCCGATTAGAAAGTTAACGATCATCACTGCCTTCATTGTTCCCCGCACCGTGCTCGCTCTAATAAAGAGTCTGTGCACTTTACTTTTCACTTAGCATGAAAATTACCCAGCTGCTGCTGTGCACGGCTGTGCAGCCCCCGCGCTCACCTCCCGGTGACGGGCCCTTGGCAGGTTCTGGGAAGGAGCAGCCGCCGGCTCAGCTGGGACGGACGGGCTGCCTGGCGGCTTCCCCGCGCGGTGGAGGCCAGGGCTTGGCTCAGGGCGGGGGATGCCGGTGTCACGGCTGCCCATCCTCTGTCTGAGCCCCAGGGAGCACCTGAGGAAGCTTTTCCATGTGCTCTCCTTCTGTGATGTGCCATCAGCAGTCCCCGCTCGTGACCATCTGTTGGGCGTCCTTGGACCCACAAAAGCCAAACCCATCGGGGATCATCCCTGCTTCTCTTGCCAAGGGCTTGGGGTGGAGGGGATGGGTCCAGCCTTGCCGTGGTGGCTGCACTTCCACTTGAGACTCCACCACGGCCCTCCATCCACGGCCAAGCTGGGGCTCCCTCCTGGCCACGCTGCCGTTCCCTCTCACGGGCAGTGGCTCAGGTGAGCCCTGCTGCTGTCGGCTCTTCCCTGCCCTGCCCCGCAGGCAGCACAGCCTCGCTGCTTACAGCAAACCAGTGCTGTGCCTGCCTGTGGACACCCAGGCGCTGGCACTCGCCGTCAATCCCACCACCTCTGATTGTCACAGGGAATATTTGCATCGTTTTGCTCAATACCAGCATAGCTCTTTAAATGCTCGAAGTGCTGTAAAAATCTTAGCTAATCTTCAGAGAGCTTTTCTTTTTTTTTTTTTCAAAGCTCTTCATTACTCCCTAATTGTTCGAACTTCTCTTCTTTTCCTTCTGATTAAAAGCAGATTTTAAAAGTGCAGTTCAGTTTCTCAGCTATTTTCAAGTCAAATGGATTCCATCCCCCTCTCCATGTATTAATAACCTGTTCTCGTGCATCCCCCAGTGAGCCAGTAAAAGCCCTTCTGAGCAGAGACAAGGTGACAGCAGCGCTCCAGAGGGAGCGATTGGAAGGGGGTTACAGCTTGGAGGGAAAGAGATCCATCCATCCAGCTATCTATCATCCATCCTGCTATCATCCATCTACCAGAGAAATAACATTTGCAATTCTGCTTTAGCTCTTCCTAATAATCATTAATATTTTTTTTTTACCTTCCCAACCAGTAGTAGGAGGAGATGCAGGGGTTTGGGGTGCAGGCAGCTCCGTGGGGCTGGGGGGTGTGAGAGGAGGGGGGTTCGGTGTGTGGTGCCATGCGGTGCAGGCGGCTGTGTCTGGTGTGGTGTGTGGGATGGGAGAGCAGGGCAACCCAGCGCTGGTCAGCAGCACACCCTGCAGCAGGAGGGAGTGTGTGCCGAGCTGGAGAAGCACCTTGCTGAGGGCATTCTGGGATTCCAGGGTTCTGGAGGTGAAGATCTGACAGAGTGCTGCTCTGGGCTCTGCCCCTGCCCAGCAGGGTGACCCTGATGTCAATTGTGGATCCAAATGGTGCAGCGTGGTCACACGCAGCACCCAAACGTGCAGCGTGCATCATCCTCTCTCTGTCCCCTGGGATTGGCCCCAAGGAGTGCCACTGTCTCCTGCTGGTAGTGCCAGGCACCACGCCCCGTCCCAGAGCCCTGTCCTCAGCCAGCTGTCCTGCCCTAGGAGATGGTACGGTGATGGATTGCAGCATTTACACATCTTCCCAGGGAGGAAATGCCAGGTCCTGCAGGGCTCCATCAGCTGTCAGCAGCGGGCAGGGCAGGACCGAGGCCATGCCAAGGAGTGGGTGCTGATTTCCAGTGAGCAACGCAGAGGGCAGGAGGGGCAATCCCATGTGCCACTACCCAGGCCAAGTACCTATTCCCTGTCTTGGGCACCTTCCCTCCTTTTAGTTATAATCACACTACCCACCTCGGGCTGGGGCAATGGCCCCATAAAGCATCCCTGCTCATCTGGAGTGGTCTGGGGGAGACCCCAGCATGGCCCAGGGGATGAGCTGCTGCAGTTAATGGTCCTGCTCTGCAGTGGCCTTCAGACCTGCTCCCAGGTTGGTTTGCATCATCTTCGAGTCACTTGTTGCCCTTAGATCATCACCTGCCAGTGCCAGCAATTGTAAAAGTTCTAGAAATTGAGAGCCATCTCTGGTTGCCAAGGTTCTTCAGACCCGGGCTAAGGCACTGTTCTGCAGCTCTGAGCTTCAGTATTACCCTGGTTGTGCACAGAGCAGCTCTGGATCCCCAGCCACATCCATGACAAATCCAAGATATCTCCTGTGCCCTGCCGGGAGAGATCTCTTCTTCAGGCCACCCATGCTTCCCATGGAGCACCATGAGACAAAATCAGGTAGCTGATGGAGTTGGGAGGTGAGAGGGCCAGGGGATGTACCAGTGGCTGGCACCTGGTAACTGGGAGAGACTGCAAGCAGGGTCACCCACACCAGCCCCCAGCCTTCAGGAGATGCCAGCGGGCTCAAGACTTCGGCCATTCCATGGATGAAGGGATGCTGGTGGCCCAGGCATGGGAAGAGCCACGGTGTGCCAGGGTGCCAGCATCCCCTCGGCTGGGCTGTCCCGGCAGATGGCAGCAGGGATGCATCGCAGCCTGGCAGTGCATGGGGACCTGTCTAGTGCCCCGACCTTGGAGTAATCTTCAGTAGGATTAAGAGCTTAAACGTATCCGTGTAATTGCCAAGCCCCTGCTGAGCTGGAGAGAGTGTGAGTGCCAGCACAGGGAGGCAGTGCCCAGGCGTGCTTGCTCCTTCCTGCTGCCTGCTGCTGCCTCCTGCCACTGCCACCGCTGTGGGCACCACTGGGAGCCACCAACCACCCTCAGCATGGATGGCAGGTGGCTCAAGAGGGATGGTGCCCAGGCACTGACAAAGAATGGGCTCCAAAGGAGAATTTCAAGTGTGCAGAGCCTTGAGTGTGCTGCCTGCATCTCCCTGGCATGGCCTCAGTCCTCCCAGATATCCCTCTGGATGCCCCTCTGGCACCCCTCCAGCACCCTCCAGCCCTGTGTCCAGGGAAGGACATGGAGCTGCTCCTGTGTGTGCTTTGAGGAGTAAGGAGGACTGGCTGCGATGCCAGGGGCCAGGAAACTGTCCTGCCAGGCTGAACCTGGCTGGGCTGGTGATACGGTAGGGTTTGTTCCTCTGCCAGGGGGGAGCAGGCCATGCAGCTGGCAGTGTCTGCATCTGCAGGGTGCTTGGTGTGGGTTTTCAGCCCCCATCAGCAATCAGAAGATATTCAGGGTTGGCCGAGGTGTCAGGGGGTCTGAGACACCCCCAAGGAACACCCATGTGCTGGACTAAGGACACACAGAGCACTAGCGTGGCCCCTGCCCAGCCATGCCAGCGGGGTGCCAGCACCCCAGTCCCAGCCCCTCCGTCTGATGCGGGGCTTGGCACAGAGTGGGGAGCTGCCATCCCAGCCCCCTCACTGTCTGCCTAATGGTCCCTGACATTTAAATGAGATTTAGTGCTCAGCCCGATGCTGAATATTCATGAGCCCATGCGGCCCTGACAGCCCGGCTGGGGCTGCTCTCATGATTAATAATTTGTTTTTCCCTTTACTGTAAACCTCACCTGCACTCGCTGCTTGCTCTGGCACTGCCAGCTCTGTCGCTGCTGGGGAGCACCCATGCCCTGGCCCTGCAGGTCCTTCCCCTCCGTGCCCGCTGCGGGGCACCCACTGCGGGGCCAGGCACTCCCAAGGACCCAGCCAGGGTGGCATCTGCCAAGCACCAGGAACCTCTTCATTGCTCTTAGTGGGCCAAGCCCTGTGCATGGGAGCGAATATCCTGCGTGCTACCGGAGTGGAGGCAGCCCTGGATGTCTGGCCTCTGTAGTAATTCCAGCTGCCCTCACACAGAGACACCCTGGAGAGATCCAACCAAGTTCTCCTGCTGCTTCCATGCTGGGCTCCCTCTCAGCTGGCAGCAGCTCATGTGGTGCTAATGCTTCCAGGCTCTTCCCAGGTGGACAGGCAGGAGGTGAGTAGTCCACAAGCCCGGTTTCCATGACCTGCTTTTGGTGCTGTTCTCGGGGTTTGTGGCTAGTTCAGATGTTCACTCCGCAAACCCAGCACAGCAGTGTCCAGCCCCACCTTGGACACTGACATCCCTTACAGCCATTCCCAAGGTCACTGCTGCCAGGACCCTCACGTCCCATCTCACTGCTGGCAGCTGTGTCCTGGAGGTGTCTGCAGCAGCACAGCCAAGAGGGACCGGCCCCAGGGAGCTCCCATGGGACCTGGGGGAAGCTGGGGGGCCAGGCTGCCATCTCCCCTCTGGCTCAATAGATCGGCTCCGGCAGCCCTGCACAAATTGCATAAATATTCATGGGAACTGAAGGAAATGTGAGTGTCCCGGCTGATTATACGCGCCTGTCCTGAAGGCTGCGGCTGCTCTCCAGGTGCTGCTGGCCAAGCTGCTGTCTCAGGGTGAGATACAGCAGGGGTGCCCCATGCTGCCCACCTGCAGCGTGACAGGGGCACGGAGCTGCTGGGGCTTCACACAGGGCTGGGAGAAGGGCCTCAAGCTCAAGGCAAGGATGAGTCTTTTCCAGAGAGCATCCCAAGGTACCCGGGGTTTTCCCAGTGTCATGCCAGCCTCTACACACGACCCAGGGACTGCCCTGCATGCAGTCATGGTAAACTGCTCCCCAGTGACATGTCACATCCACTTTGGTGACTCTGGCATGTTTGGCTCTGCCTCTGCTCCCTGGTGCTTTGGGCAGGGAGTGGGACAGAGCTCCGGAGAATAGCCCAGGGAGACATCCCAGGGAGACAGCCCAGCTGGGAACCCTACATGCTGTAGAGATTAATCCCCTGCAGACCTGAGCAAGGTGCTGGGCTAATAGCCTGATTTATTCCTTCCCGTCTCTCTGGAGCACGGGAGGTTCCCCACTGTGTCCTGAACGACCTCATGCATAATACCATGCACAATCCTATTAATGCCGCCCCGCCACGCGCTCCCTGCTTAGTGCCGCCACTCGCCAATGCAATTTCCCCATGATATATGGGAAAAATAATTGAACTATATTTGAAAATATATTGAGAATTATGGCACGCACACGACGGGATTTATAGGGGCCATATTTCACAAAACCATAGCCTTGCACACCAAGGTGCCCGGTGTTTGCGGGGAGAGACCCACGGTCATGGTGGGTGTGTGCCCAGGGCAGGCAGTGGGGGAACAGCTGCCACCACCCTGGTGGGCCTCAGTATGTGCCCATGGGAGTTGGTACAGGGCTCGGTGGGATCTGGCACAGACCTGTGCTCTGGGAGCGGCTGGGGAGTGCCCCAGGAGCAGGCGGTGGGAGCAGCAGGGTGCAATACCCGGCTGCACTGGGAGCTGAGGAGGCAGCTGCAGCCACACATGCAGCTGTGTGGGCATGGCCACTGCCAGCCAGAGCTTGGCTGAGCTTAATCCCCTCCCAGTGGGAGGGAGGAAATGCTCCTGGCATCATACTGCCTGCTCAGCTGCATGGCCCAGCGCGCTGTGCCAGGTGGCCAGTTAGCCAGGAGCTGGATTCCCTGGCCTGCCCTGAGGTGTCCCCTCGAGGGACTGGTGGCTCCCCACCCTGAAGGAGGGAGGGAAGGGGCTGAGGGCTCTGCACAGAACTTCCAGACCTACAATCCTCCACAGCTGCCTCTCTAGCCCCTTCAGCCCCTACTGCCCTGCCTGCAGAGGGGCATTTCCCTGCCTGGCTCTGCATGCCCGATGCAGTGACAGTGAACACGGGACACATCTTTCCCTCCTCATCCCACCTCTGGCTCCTGCACAGCCCCTCTGCTCTCTGGTCAAATGCCCCAGGCACCCCTGCCCGCACACCCCCACCCCCCAGGTTGCCATGCTGGGCACGTCCTCAGCACCGTGGGCGCTGCTGGCACAGGTGCCGTGGGGAACATTAATCTTTCATTTCCTGTCAAAGGCTCTCGCTGGAGAGAGCAGCACCTGGCACAGGGGTACAGCAGATGCCCGCTGTGATGGGGGGCCAGGAGACAGGCTGCCCCGGGCACGGAGGGTTCAGATGGGGCACCCAGCCCTCCGTTGTGTCCCACAGCTGCGCAGCCCTGAGCCTGAGGCAGGCAGGGGAGCAGCGGCAGCAGATGTGTGCTTGCCTACGGGAATGAAGAGGAGAGAGGCAGCTATGCTGCCCAGATGGAGAAGCTCCCCCAGGACCACTGGCTGCCAGGGCTGGGTAGGGAGATGACTCTGTGGGAAGCCCACTGTCTCCCTGGCCCTGGCTGACCCAGCTGTCCTCATGGCTGCCCTGGAAAGGGAGCATGCAAGGATGGGAGGTATTTGCTATCAGCTCTCAGGGGTCACAAAGCCTTCATCCTTGTGGCCTATTGAAGGGATCCCAGGGCATCACTGTCTGGAGGAAACTCCCAGCGTGCCCTGGGGAAGGGGAACTATAAATAGCTGCTCAGTGAAGGGCGGAGGGGGACTGTTTGGGAAGCTGCTTTGTGAACAGGACAAAGAAGAGGCGTCTTTGCACTTGCTCTTCATTAGCTGCCTTCCTCTGGCTGGCCGGGCCAGGATGCGCTCACATCGAACGACAGCAGGATGTAGCTGTCGGTGTCAAGGACGCGAACAATAAGGGCTTTAAATAGCTGCGCTGCCTTTGAAACCCACTCGCCTGCGCCACAGACAGAGCCCAGGAAAATTGTGCGGCACGAGAAGCCAGGGACATGGCAGCGGGGTGCCCTCACCCCAAGGAAGGGACCCCCAATGCCACAGCTGCTGCCCGTGGGCAGGTGGTCTGTGACCAGGACATGTGGAGCCCTGCCCAGAAGTGCCACGGGATGCCTGGGCAGACGCACCCCAGCCCCTCTGGCAGCTCCCAGTGTCCAAAGTGGCAGCAGTGTCCAAAGCTCCCACTGCACGGTCCCCTGAAATCAGTTAATTGGCAGCACTTCCCTGTGCTGCCAGAAAGGTGCCTCGTGGTTGCTGTTTCCTTTCCTCCTGGGCTCTGATCTCCTCCCACCTTCCAATAGGAGATGAAAGAGCCCTAAGGGACTGCTGGCGGCATTCCTGCCATGCCGGGCATGGAGGAACCTCTTCACCTCCATCAGGATGAGCCAAACAGCCAAGTGGCACCCAGTGGTCCTAGCAGGGTTTTGGTGGCGCATGAGATGGATAAAGAAGGTGCTTTGCTGTCCCGAGGAGCCCAGCTCCGTGCTGTCCCAGTGCAGGACAGCCCTGGTTGGACATGGGATTGGGTGCTTGGGAGCAGCACACGAGAGTGATGGAGAGAGATCGGAGCCGGGGAGCCACGTGTGAGCACGTGCGTGTGCACGGGGGGCCTGGCTGTGCGTATTAGCAGGCCCTTAAATCAACACAGCACTTCAGACAGGAAGGAAATAGGCTTTGCCGACGGCAGGAGCGGCACTTGCTTTGTGCACATTACAGAACATCAGGAAAATGTCAAATTTACATAAAAATGATACAAACTCATTGGAAGAAACATGCATCCAATTATCGGCCCCAGCGCTGGCACGGCTCCGCAGCCAGAGGCTGGCCGGCGGCTGGCTGCAAGGGACCCAGCCCCGGGCCACGCATTTCATCTCTGGGTGTTTAACATCAAAGCTGCAAACAGCCTCGGCGCAGCTGGCCGCCCTGCCGTGCCACTGCCACTGCCACCGCCACCGCCACCGCCACCACCACTGCCACTGCTGCGCCACTCGGGCACGCAGGGTGCAGGGCAGGGGTGGTAGTGCCCGACTGAGGCTGGGTGGGATTCGTTCCCGCTCCTGCCAGCTCCAGTGGGGAAGGCGCTGTCTGATTGCAGCACCCCTGTATGTCAGGGGCATTGAGGGGAGGTGGGGGCACAGCTGAGCAGCCCGGAGTAGCAGGGGTGGAGAGCTTGCTGGTGCAAAAACACCCAGAGATTTTTCTGGGACCAGGTTGGGACCCCATTCCTGGCCCTGTACTAGGCTGTCCCAGTGGGCCCTTCCCTCCTTTCTGTTCCCACAGGATGGCCACTGGCATCCCCAGGGATGGGGGAAGCCACATCTGGCCCATCCCTCCTGCTGTGGCCCCTCAGCTGGGCAGTGTGGACTGGGCACAACAGCCTGCATTCTCCTGGGGCTGGGGGCACCCAGGGGGACCAGGGGTACACACGGGGATGTGGGCAGGGGCTATCTCAGTGAGTTCCCTCCAGCCTTGGCTGTGCTGGCATCACACCCTCCTGCCCAGGATTGATGGCCCATCCTGCGGCCCCTTCCCGGCACGCTGAACTCTACATTTCAGTCCCCGCCACCCGACGGGATTGATGTCTCACTGAGCACAGGCAGCGGCTGTAACTCATGCCCGGGAGCTGGGCTCCCGGCTCGTTACTCACTGGGCACCGTCACCGCATGAGTTACAGCTCTGCCTGGTGCTGGGGCACCTCAGTAGCGAGGGATCAGGGCAGGGGTGAAAACTGCTGAGGCAGGGCTGGGGCAGGGGCAAACCCCTCTCTCTAAGCTGGCTTTCCAAGCCATCCCTCAGGGTGGCATCCCTGGCACACCCACATGCAGCCTGCTGGCTGCCTCCGTCCCTGGCTGGGAGGTGGGCACACACGGCCCTGAGGAGTGATGCTGGGGTCCCGGCCAGGGCTGGAGGGTGGCACCGCAGCTGGGATTCCCCGTACCACACCCGCCAGCTGGTGCCCAGGCTGCAGCGTGCGGGGGAGGCTGACGAGCTGTTAATTACAGGTGCTGCTTGGCTGGTGCAGCGCGTCTCTGCTGCTCGGCTGGCAGAGCCGTGCGGCGGGTGACACACTCCATGATAAATTGATATCCCGTTTAGCATCAATTTTCCCTTCTCTGGTGGCAGACAGCTGTGCTAATGGGATGGGACAAGTGAAAATGAAATAACAGGCCCTGAGCACACCGGCACACACCGCACTGTTGGCACTGCTGCATGGCTGTCGCTCCCCAAGAGACAGGCAGGACCCCATGCACCCTGGTGTGGGGGAACCACAGGGTTGGCAGCCTCCAGGCTGGGCTGCCTTCACCCTAGTTGCTGATGCCCACCTGGGGTGGGCTTGTGACGTGGTGTGTCAGTGCTAGGTGCCACCAACTCTGGTGTTTGTGGCACCTGGAGGAGCTGCTCCTTTCAGTGGGCTTTGAAGCTGGCACAGGAAGAGGGCTGGCTGCAGCATGACCAGTTCTTGATGGTCAGCATGAAACTGCATGGTGTCTGCATCCTCTTGGTGTTTGCAGCGCATTTAGAGGGTGGTGACTTGGCACATTTCTTATTTATAGCACAGCACATAGCTAGGAGCCAGTGAAGGATTTGGTTGGCATTCAGTGCCCAAGCTATATTGGGTATTTGCAATGCACACAATGCCCGAGCTGATGTGTTCAGCATTCCCAGTGCCTGCGCCAGATTTGGCGCATGCAATAGCCCGTGGCACTCCGTACCCACACTCGCACGCTCTCTTCGGTGCGCTCAGCACCAGCCACATGCTTGTTATCAGGAGTGTATTTGTCAAATTGGTGCCTGCAGTGTGTTTGCAGTCGTGGTGTGTGCAGCGCTTGATGCCCACAGTTTGCTTGATAATTGCAGAGTGCTCAGCACTTAATACCTGTGGCATCATTGTTATTTACACAGCCCTCGCAGTCAGTGTCAGCAGCGCTCGGCATACGCAGTGTGCTCAGGGTGTGCGCCCCGCCGCCCACGATGTTTGCAGCACCTCCGGTGTCTGGTGTCAGCTGTGGTTTCGTGTTTGCCAAGCGCTCTGCAATCTCTCCAGTCAAGGTGTGCCTGGCATCTGTTCGCCGTGGCATTTGCGGCGTAGCCGTGCTCGCACCAGCCGGCTCTGGGCGGTGTGCGTGGTGTTTGGGTTCCTGTGGTGTGATGAGTGTTCACAGCAGACTGCTGGCGCTGCGGTTGGTGCCCAGCGCCAGTGCGTGTGCCGTGCTCGCAGCGGGCTCAGCCGTGCTGCCCGCAGCGCGCTCCCGCTCCCGCTCGCTCCCGCAGGAGCGAGTGCTTGCCCTGCATCCCTCCCCAGTGCCCAGCGCACTGCTCGCTCGCAGTGTGCTCTGGAAGTGCAGCTCGTGATGTGGCCAGCACAAGCTTCTGATGCTTTTGCCATTTACAGAGTTTGCTGCACAGTGTTGGTGGTGCCCCTGCTATCCAGCCTGTGCTTGGTACCAGAACTGGACAGCTTTGGAGCAGCTGCACAGTCTGTGTGCACTGCTAGCACCGGCTCTTGCATTAGCAGTCCCACCAGCCTGTGCTGTCCCTGTTGAGGCTCACTCCAGAACTCACAGTCTGTCATGCATCCCATGACCACAGTTTTCAGTGTCTGTGGCACATGTGGCACCAGCGGTGCCCTCAGTGCTCAGCATCAGCTGCCAGTTTGCAGGGAGCTGGCGTTTGTACCTGATGGTGTCACGTACGCAGTGGCCCAGCTCCCCTTTGAGGTCGACGCTTCCAGGATGCTCGACAGTCGGATGGTTTCCCTAATTGCAGTATGCTGCAGATGAAGACCTCCAATGAGGTGTTTGGAACATGCACATTTGCAACATGCACTTGGTGCCACCTGCGTGCCTGGGGTTTGGAGCACATGGGGAGGCACCAGTGCCTCAATCCCTGGCACAGAGTGTGTGCCGTGTTTGCCATGTGCTCCACAACCGGGTGGCACTTGCCTTGCCATCAGCTCTCCTGGTCCATGCAGTGTGCTCAGTGCCCAGATATGTGCTGTGCCTATGGTGTACTCAGTCCAGGGTCCACTTCCCAGTGACTGTCACCAACTTCACTTTCACCTTTCAGGCCCAGTCTGTCCACCACATCTCCACCAGCCACCAAGGGGCAGGGGCAGTCCCGGGCTTGGCTCCCAGCCTGTTTGCCCAGCAGCCTGAGGAGGGCAGGCAGGGTACCCCCACCATAAATGCCATTAGTGGAGCTGTGGCATTAAGGTTGAGGTTTTAATCACACAAATGTTGGAAAATGGGGAGTGATGGTTCCCATGGTAACACCAACTCTGCCCCTTGCCCGTGGCGCACGGCTGTGCACGCACAGGACCGTCATGGGCACCGTGCAGCTGAGCTATGGCTGCCTGGGGAACCATAACTCCCAGCCTCCTGACTTGGGTGCATTTAAAACCTCAGCCCTATTGCTGTGCTGAGGCAGCTCTGCTGGCAGTTTACGACTCTGTTGTTTTTAGGAAAGCCAAATGGGAAGCAGGAGCTGCCTTGGTGAAGTACTGCAGATGGGACAGGAGGAGCAGTCCAGGGCCAGGAGGTGCTTGGCCCAGCACCGGGTGCCAGTGACTGCAGGGATCAGGGCAGGATGGGGCCTGAGGGCACAGCTGAGCATGAGGGAGCAGCTGAATGATGTCTCCCAGAGCATGAAGAGCTGATCCGCACGCTCTGCTGGCTGGGCACACTCCCATCCAGCTTCTCTCATCCCTCAGGGCCAGAGATGGGATGGAGGAATGGGGTGCATGGGAACCAGCCCCCCTGCCCGGTGTGGGTGCTCCTGGAGTGCCAGCACTTCCTGTGCCCTGCACTGGGGCTACTTGCAGGCTGCACTTCTCCAAAGGTGTCTGAAGAACCTGGTGATAGGCTTCCTGACACTGCTGTGTTGGCTTTCAGCCCTGCAGCATTCATCACCCTTCCACTCTCATGCCAGTGCACAAGAGACCTGCTCCCTGGTGCAGGGTCAGGGCTGTTTGGGCTGGGCTGGGGCTCTCATCCTCCCTGCACACCACAACAAGGCTACATCCTTCTGCACACTGCCTCTCCGGTGTGGCACAGCTCTTGGCATGTCCCCTTGGCTGTGAGATGACATCCCAGCTGTGCCAGCTGTGTTCAGCAGCAGCCCTACCCATGCCTGCAGCTGTGCATGCCAGCCCTGATGGGGTGTGCCAGGGCTGGCGGTGTCGAGGCAGGACAGGGACACCCACATGGTGGCTGGGACTCACCCAAGCACGGAGCCCAGTGCTGTGGAGGCTGCCCACGGCGGGCTGCAGGGTGGTCCCCCAGGCTCAGTGCAGTTCATCCATCCAAGCATCCCCTGCCCATAAATCAGGAACTGACGGCAGGCTGCCTTAGGGGCTCAAGCTCCTCCCAAATCTTTTTCCCCGAGGGTCTCCTGGCCTGCCTCGTGATCAGGGAGGGCTGTGGCTATGGTGAGCTTCCTGCCCTCAAGTCACCTTTGCTCAGTTGTCGCTTGGGACCGAGTTAAGCAGGGGGTTGCCCTGCTCACCGCAGGACTGGGTGAACCTTGTCCATCTCCAGCTGCACTGGCTGGAGCATCTCCCAGAGCTGCCCTCTCTGCCTAACTGCTGCAGCTCCCGTAATGTATTCATCCCAGGATGCCCCGGGGCAGCTGCAATATAATTATTGGAGTTTATTACACTATTAACTTTAAAATTTTATAAACCAGGCAGGTGACAAGTGGTGGAGGCGGGGGGTCTCAGGCTGTGGACAGAGGGGCTGTGAGGGAAATAGTGCTGGGGACTGTCCCAACCAGGTGCTGAGTCCATTTCCCTGCCATGCTGGTGTTTTTGCTAGCACTGCAAGCCCAGTGACACCCCAGGAGGGTGCCCTACTGCCAGGCTGCTCAACACAGTGTGGCCATGTGCCAGCCTGCCCGGCTGCCCTCCTCAAGATGGCAGGGAGAAGGGAGGACCAACCAGCTGCAGCAATAAAAGGCTGTAAAACCAAATGGCTGTCTCTGCACGCTGCAGCGATGGCTCCCAGGATGCCTTCCCCTTCCTAACAGCGCTGAGGGCAGGAGGGACTGTGCACATCCCACTGCCCGTGCACAGAGCCAGGGCTCCTGCTGCCATGCAGCCGCTCCCTGGTCACGTCTGCGACAGCCTTTCCAGCCGTGGGGGATGCTCTGAGGGTGGTGAGGCCATTTCCTCCACTCCTCCCACTCAGGATGGGAGGGCAGCGTCAGCCGAGCCTGACCTCCTGCCGGTCACGGGCCAGCGAGCATTGCCGGATCCGGAGTCAGGAGATGGGTGCTGCGTTGAGCATCCTCCTGGGGATGCTGCACACCCTCTGTGCTGAAATGTCTGGGCATCCTGCTGGGGAGGCGACTCTGTTTTGCTCCTCTGTATGGGTTTGGGAGGCTTTTAGATGTGTTCTCTCTCAGTGAGAATGTTTGTGCAGTGCGATCAAGTGGCCGACTCAGTTTGGGGGTGGTTTGTACTGACAGGGTCAGAGCAGAACATGGACGAGGGGTGCAGGCTTTCAGCCTGGCAGAGCCAGGGAAGTGCAGGTCCATGGCACGAGGGCTGTCTCAGATGGAGACCAGAAGCTGGGGAGCTCCACAGCGTCCACTGGCTGCTGCCTCTTCCTGGGCAAGAGATGGCTGGGTGAGCATTTCTGGGAAGAGGAGTTCAGGAGGGTGAGAAGTGAGGTCTCACTGCTCCCCAGGGTTAAATACCATGGAATCAGCCTGGGCTCAGCACAAACCCTTTTCTCCCATGATCAGGCAGGGATTGGACCCATTATCCCATTGAGTGGCCATGGGATCTAACCCAGCTCTGATGCAGGCATTGTCCTCTCAGCCATCAAAGAGATGCTCCTACACCCAGATCCTACTGAAACCCTCTCCTTAAATTGCTGGAGGCAGGACCCTAAAAGCCACATAGGATCAGTGGTGTTTTCTTGGCAGCAGCAAAAGGTGTCCAGGGCACCTTGTGTGAGCTCATGCACACAGCTTACAAAAGAGACTTTGTAATTGAGGTTTTGCGCTTAATGAAGGAATAAATTGAATGGGAGTGTTGTCTTTAATTGGGGTGTTGCATTAATTAAGGTATTGCACTTAATTGGGGTAAAGCATTTAATAAGGTGTCGTGTTTAATAGGAGTAGTTTACGTAAACAGGGTCAGTGCGTTAATGGGGTGCTGCATCTCCCATGCATCTGCTGGCCCTGGCGGATTTGTCATCTGCCACAGTGGGCTAAACTGGGGACCAGGACCACCAGTGAGGCTGATCTGCAGCACTGGAGCTGCCATCTTCCCCATCCCAGCACCGTGCAGCTGGTAACAGTGCTCAAATCCATGGCTCCACTGCTACCCTGGTGCAGCTCCTCCCGCCATTCCCAGCCCCACCACTCCCAGTGGGTGCAGGAGGATGGTGCAGAGGTTTCAGCAAGTGGGGTGCAGGCAGCATTCCTGCTCCTGTGGCCCCCCCAGAGGCAGCTCCACGGCAGGCAGCGATGCCTGGCATGCTCATCACACTGTCGCCAGCCCTGCTCTCCTGTAATTGGAGTGGACATCTTGTCATCCCACATCTCCCCACAGCCGAGGCACTCCCTGTCCTTGCTGCAGAGCCCGACCTGCCGGGCAGGCGCCGGCAGCATGCGGGGAGGCCATGGAAGGAGGCTGTTCTTGTTGAGCCAACGTGTTTGCAAGGGTCTCAGAGGATACAACTTGCATGAGGCAGAGCTGAGTGCTGCGGCCAGCTGGGCTCCGCAGTCACGTTCCCTTCAATTAGATCAAAATTAATGATTGCCCCAGATCCACTTCCCTCTGGGCATGGGGCTGCGGCCAGAGCCAGCTCTGGAGTGTGAGGAGCTGGCGAGGAAGATGTAGCAGCCAGCTCACGGGCTTGGGCTGGCAGTAGAAGCACTCAGCAAGCTGGATCCATATCCAGGCCAGTTTGGCCTAGCAGAGTATCAGGTGGGAGCTCCCTGATGGGGGTCCCCATTGGGCAGCTGACCACCCAGGTCTGTAATTGTCCCGTCACCCGTGTCCCCAGCCCTCCTGGGCTGCCCCCACCACTGTTTGGTGCCCTGGGCTGAGCCCTGCAAACCTCCTGAGGAGCCAGAGCCCTGCAGGCTGGCTGGGAGGGTGAGCTCACGGCAGTGGCACAGCGCCAGTGCTGGAGTGCAGTGGGAATTTGGGTCTTGGTATGGAAAAGAGTCAATCCATTGGCTGGGTGACAAGAAAGGGAAATCACAACCAAACCCTCATCCAGACTGGGCTAAGAATAGAAAGAGCCAGTGCCTGTGTCTTGGAGGGGATGAATCACCATGAGGGTGCTGGGGGGCACCACAGCAGGGTCGGGTTCACCAAACATCCCTCAAGACTGTGGGACCAGCTTCTCCCACGTGTAGACTTCACCTATCTCCTGCTGTGTTCTCTGGCGTGTCAGAGCCCTGATGTTATAGAAAGCCCCTTCGATGGGGGCTCAGTTATTTTGTTCATGGATGCAGCCTCTTAACCTCCTCTGCTCTCACCCAAATCTCCAGTGTCTCCAGCTGGCCTCCATCACTGCTCTCTGTAATTGCCATCCTCTCTACTCTTTACTGTTAGTTTGGATTTCTCTTGATGTGTGTCCCAGACCGGACACAGGGCTCCCAGCAAGGCCTTGCTGCCAGCAAACACTTCAGATGCCTCACGAATTATTCTCCTTCTCACGCAGCCCTGAGCAGTGTTGTCCTTTTCACAGAGTTCAGTGCAGTTACAGGGCTGCCAGACATCCCATATTAAACTGATAGATCCCATATCCCAAATGAATGAGGTTACTCCTGTTTTCTCCTAACTCCCAGCTGCTTTTCCAAGCATCTGCCTGGCTGCTGGGCATCTGGAAACACTGCTCCTGCTCACACAGATAACTGCACCTGCAGAACATGTCCTGCCTTAGGGTTCCGCCCCTCTGCATGCCTTGTTTATCCACCTGGGATTGTCCTGGGGTTGGTGGTGAACTCAGACAAGCTGATGCTGCTGCCCACTGCTGAGCTGGGCTCTGTCCTGCCCTCCTTGGCAGCCCTGCCCTCCAGCCGCTCGCCCTCTGCTTGCTGGCCAGATTTGCTTCCTGCCCCAGCCCAGCTCTTGGCGCTTGTCCTTTTGAATTGTATCTGATTGTTTTCAGGCCATTTCTCCGATTTGTCAACATCATTTCGAATTCCAGTCCTGTCTTCCCCGGCACCCGCAGCCTCCCCCCATCATCTGAGTGTAGTACATGGGCCCTGTGCCAAGTCCCTGACGATCAGCATTCCCCTGGCTGGGGGGCACAGGGGTAAGCAGGAGAGACTCCACTTTCCCAATTTGCTGGCAAGTCCTTGGCTGGCTCTCCTGTCCTGTTGGACTGCTTGCACAGTGGCTAGTGAAGTCAGCACAGGAGCCCAGGGCATTGTGCTTCTCCTGATGGTAAGCATCATATCCAACGACTGGATGAGGGACCATCAGTGGGCAGACAGACTGTAGCCTCATGTGGCCCCATGAAGGGGCAGATGAGCCCCACTACACACCACAGAGTCCCCTCGTGTGGCCTCATGCCCCCCATGTGCAGGCACTCAACCACAGGTGAGAGGCTCCAGTGTGGAACCCTGGGGAGCTGCAGACGTGTTGGCAAAGGGGCAGCACCAGCCATTCCTAGCTCGTGCTTTGTTCTCTGCCTTGTCTGGTGTGAGTAGAAAGCAGCCCCTAAACCCTACTGCCCAACTTCCCAAGCCGTGCTGCTTCCCCACTCCCTGCACCTCCATCCCAGTGCCTCTCCCAGCGTGCTCTCTCTTCCAGAGCTCCCTGGCTGGGAAGCCACAGTCCTCCCCTCTCCATGGCTTGTAGAAGGCCTGCAGCTGCAGCTGGGCATGGGGTTTGTGCTATGGGTGCCACTCACTTGGGCACAGCTTGATCCCAACCCAGCCTGGCTGCACTCTAGCCTTGGGTAATCCTGCAAGGGGATGAGCCCCCAACACCCGTTTGCTCTTGCTGGGTGGACAGGCAGGAGCAGAGTACAACAGGGGAGGAGAGCCAGGAAAGGAGACAGGAGAGGACTTACCTCTTCATCCACACAGGAGGGGATCATGCTGTGGGGACGGTGCTGGGACATGTCCCCAGTCCAGGTGGCAGTTGGTAATGGAGCTGAAGATGCCCAGAGAAAGCAGGGGTGTGTGTTCCCCTTGGGATGGGGGACAAGGTCCTGTGGGGAGCCAAGGTATGGTCCTGCTCCTGTGGCATGACTGTCCAGCACACAGGACACTGAGCTCCAGCTTGTCCCACACTCACACAGCTCAGGGTACCCCAGGGTCTGCACTTATGGGGTGACCTGCCTGGCAGACCCTCCATGCCCTCATGTCCCTCGCCCACCACAGCACCCGAGAGGTGCAGGCAGGGACTACACACCCAGCTCTGCAGAGCAGCGACCCAGGGCTGGCCATTGCCTGGCTCCGTGGAAACTCCTCGCCACAGGATCAGGCCCTTTCTGCCCATGGTCCTTGCTGGGCCAAGCATCCCCCAGAGGGCCAAGCATCCCTGTGGAAGCAACTGGGGTCTGGTGGCTGTGTGGCTGGGGCACCTGTGGTGGCAGCAGTGCTTGGGTCACCTGCCCAGCCCACTCCCACCATGGCTCTCCGAGCTGGGGGTGCAGGGCTGGCACGTGCAGGCTGCGTCCCTTGGGCAGGGAGAAACAGGCGGCTGGGGCTGTGCGTGCTCCTTGCCGGAGGCAGCCTATCATGCTGTATTGACCCACACAGAGGCAGGAACATGTGTGCCATGCACAGATCGATGGGAAGATTGAAGATGCGTGTGCGCTTGCCGGACGACTGGGGAAAGCTTTGCCGTTGGCATTGGCAGCACAGTGAAGGTCATGCTGACCTGCGGCGCAGTCCCCGAGGAGAGGCGAGGCCTCTTGTCGCGCTCATGGGCGGCTGTCTCATCACTTGTCCTCCGGAGACCCTGGATTCCCTGCCAGGCACGCACCTTCTCAGCAGAGCCATGTCTGCTGGGGGGGGTACCCAGTGCTGGGCTTGTTCTGGGGACAGGGAACTGGTGCATTTCCCACCAGTGTGCCACAAGGCAGTGTCACAGAGGGTTGCTCGACTTCTGAGAGAGGGGCTTGGTTCAGCCTTTTTAGCTGTGCAAACCCTCCATCACCAGCTGGTGAAACCAAGGCAGGAAGCTGGGCGAGATTAAAACTTGCTGGCAGCGGTGTTGTGCATCGGGAGCAGACAGACCTAGGTGCCATGTGGTTCGTGCGTCAAGGTGAACCCATCACCTCAGGACTGAGCCTCGCAGGCAGAGCCCCACTGCCGCGGGCAGGAGGACACCCTGCTTCTCCCGCTGCCCGCAGGGCAGTGCTGCCACGGGGGCTGGGTGCTGCCTGGGGCTGTGCGCGGGGTCGGCGGGAGCGTGCCCTGGAGGAAGCAGACCCCAGGAGGAGTAAGGGCTCAGCAGGGCAGGACAAGGGTGAGGGCTACCCCGGCTCAGCCTTTCTAGCAGAGTTTGTCACTGCCTGTGGTGCCCCCCACTTCTTGTGCGCTGCCGTGGAACAATGAGGAGCAGCCAGGGAGGGAGGGGAGCGGGGGCATAAATGAAGCCGGAGGAGCCCATCCCGGGTGCACAGCGAGCTCAGTGGAGAGGGGGGCGGCGGACACGGGGCTCGAGTGGCGATACTGCCGCCCCCCTGGCTCCGGGGCACCGAGGAGCACGGCGGGGGCGGGGGGAGGCACGGGAAAGTGCACCCCTGGCGCCCCGTGTTCAGCCCCGCTCCGGCGGCGTCCCGCCGGCCGAACCCCGCCGGGACCGCCGGGGCCGGGACGGCCG
>VZRO01008344.1:259313-280555 GCA_013397915.1 Daphoenositta chrysoptera | reverse complement strand
AGCGTGGCTCCCTGCCCCGGAGGCGCCGGGCCCTTCACGCTGCCTCTTTTCTCTGACGCTTGCTCTTTATTTGACGATGAAATAATGTTGACATGTCTTGAATTATTAAGTATTCCCTGGATTTTATTAGCACATGATGCCTAAATGCTGCCTGTATCTGCTGGGGTCTTAACCAGAGAGGAGCGAAGGAGAGAGGCAGAGAGAGCGAGGGAGAGGAGAGAGAGGGGTTTTTGACAGCTGTATTTGTGCTGATAAGCGAAGGCACAAGGAGACGATCGACTAGTGAGACAAGAGGGAAGCGGCGGCTCGGAGCTGCTGAGAGGGGCTGCGCTTCCCTCCCGAGACGGCTCGGCCCTCCCGGTGCCGTGCTGGGGCTTGGGGGGGACCCGAACCCCCTCCCAGCGCCTGGCCGGGCTCTCGGCCGGTGCCTGTGCCAGGGGGCAGCTCGCTGGCTGGGCACACCAGCTGCACGGGGCAGATGCCGATTGAGATCGTGTGTAAAATCAAATTTGCTGAAGAGGATGAGAAGCAGAAGGAGAAAGAAGAAGGGGACAAGGAGAGCCTGATCGAGGAGCCTGCCCGGCCCCGCTCCCGGGATCTGGCCACGTTTGCCAGCACCAGCACGCTGCACGGCTTGGGACACATCTGCCGGTCGGGACGGCTGGGCGTGCGCCAGACCCTCTGGGCATTTGCCTTCCTGGCCTCGCTCGCCTTCTTCCTCTACCAGGCGGCCAAGTCAGCGCTGCTCTACCTGGAGCACCCCCACGTCATGGCCCTGGACGAGGAGGCCATCCGCGAGATGGTCTTCCCCGCCATCACCATCTGCAACATCAACCGCTACCGCCACTCGGCACTCACCGACGCCGACATCTTCCACTTGGCCAACATGACCGGGCTGCCCCCCAAGGACCGCGATGGTCACAAGGCCACGGACCTGCTCTACCCTGACCCCGACATGGCTGACATTGTCAACCGCACTGGCCACCAGCTCGACGACATGCTCAAGAGCTGCAACTTCAGCGGCGAGAACTGCTCATCCCGTGATTTCACTGTGGTGAGTGCACACCTGCCTCAGCTTCCCTAGGGGCCCCTACCGGCACGGGGAGCACCCACCCGTCCGTGTCGCACCGGAGCAGGGCTCCCTGGCTCACTCCGGCTGCTGAAGTTTGCATCTCTCTCTGTTTGAGTTTCCCTCCAAGTTTCACACGGAGAGAGGGAGAGGATTCTCCGTGGGAGCTCTCAGCAGGGCTCTGCGCCACAGGACTGGGCTGTCGGCAGGTCTGTGCCTGAGGGGCTCACGGGTGGGAGCCGCGGTGGGTGAGCAGCAGGGTTCAGCGGTCCCCAGGGTGGGTGCACAGCGGGCAGGGGGAAAATCGCGGCATAGAGTCGTGCTCCAGCCTGCTCTCCCCGCGGATGGAAGTGCCCTGACGCAGGGTGCTTTACTCAGCGAGAGCGGCTGGAGCAGGGGGGCAGGCAGAGACCCCTTTGCACACAGGGGAACCCTCCTGCATTTGGGGAATTAGCACTGGGATGTGTGTAGATGTGGAGACTGCCGGCATTGCACACGCACGTGTGCACACGCCGAGCACAAACGCCGAGCGGCTCCGCTCTGGAGGCACGGCTGCAGCCGGGCGAGCGGGGGGCTGCCCGGGGCTGCCCACTCACTGCCCGGGACTGGCAGCACGGCCTCTTCCGAGCAGCGCCCAGTCTGCCCAGGCAGCGAGCCCCTGGCCGACCGCCGCCAGTGTGCAGCTCTCACCAATATTGAGCCTGGAATCACAAATCCCCGCTGTGGTTTGGGAAAATAAATGTGCTGAACGGGCGGAATACCTGATGGGACCCTTTTCAGACCTTAATGACTCTGGAAATGAGCCGCCTCTCTCCTACGGCTGCCAGGGGCTACCGCTCAGCTGGCTCCTGCGTTCTCAGGAGCTGTGCTGCCAGCCGGACCCCGCTCCGTGCCGGGGAGGGGGTGTGATGCCATGGGCTGTGCAGGATACTGGGCAAGAGAGGAGGCTCCGTGGGGCTGGAAATGGCTGATGCAGCATGTTCCGTTTCACTTCGTGCCCATCGGTACAACGCCTGCTCAATGTGCAGAGCGATGCTGTCCCTGGGAAAGAGACGTTTGGGGGGGGCTGCCCTGTGCGGGGGGGTGATGGTGGCATGGGGCACTGCAGCGGAGTGGGAAGGAGTGGGGGACAGCGCGGGGGGGCGGCCCCACTCCTCCTGGGGATTTGCTGGGCTCTGTGCCTGCTCTACGCCAGCTGCTCGAGTTTGCCGGGGAGCGGTGTGGTTCAGCAGGGTTTGGAGCAGGAAGCTCTGGTGCTGGGCAGTCCTGCACGTGGCTTGGCCATGCTGACTCCAGCCTTGGGATCCTCCTGGAGGATCCTGCACAGCTTTGCTTTGGGGGGAGGCAGCGAGCCCAGCCTTGTGCTGGGCAGCGGCACGGCACGGCAATGGGATTTGGTGTGTGCTGAGCCGCACTGTGAGGTTGGCAGGGCAGAGCTCAGGTGGATGGGGCGGTACAAGCTTCCCACAGCATGGACAGAGTGTGTGGCATGCGCTGTGCTGCCTGGCAGTGAAGGGTGACCGCCAGGACAGTCTCTGGGACCCGGTTTCTCAGCGTGTGGCCGTGCAGGACCAGCTGGCCTGCCAGCCTCATCTGCTTACGGGTATGCCCTGGGGATGCCCAGGCGGCCGGGCTCTGGTGTGCCGGCACCCTGCACTGGAGCAGTTTCAGGCATGAGAATGGTTAGTGCCAGCAGACCCGTGGGCTCATGGCCAAAGAAGGGGAGTGTAGGGCTCCTAAATCCTCCACCCACCCTGTCCACAGCTCAACCTTCCTGGCCTTTGAGGCATCAGGGGCTGTCAGCACAAAGGAGTGTACCTGTCACCTCTCACTTGCCTGGAGAAAAGGGGTGAAGCTGGGGCAGGAGAGGCTGCAGAGCATTGGTGTGGGGAGGGATGGGTGAAGATGTGATACATCTCTCTGCCACATAACATGTCCCAAAGCCTTGCTAGGCAGCAGTGGGACCTGTCAAGGCATCACACCATTTGCAGCTGGAGCCTTCTACTCCCGGTCCCTGAGCCAAATCGGTCCCTTGTGCCTCCTGGGAATGACTGAAACACAGCACAGGCTTCTTGGCAGGCGGGTTGAGTCCCAGCTGTGGTGTGTGGGCTTGGGCACTCCTGTGCCTCGTAGCTGTGGCCCCAGCGAAGGGGCACCCAGGCTGCTCATGTGGCGGGGAGCTCCAAGCTTTGTTGGTCCCATTTCTGGGTCCCCAAGTGAGCCTTCATGTGTTCAGAAAGCTTTTGTACCCCCTCTGCTGTGGGCGAGTGTGAGCCACAGCGTGTCCTAGCAGGGATGGAGGGCTCCCAGACTGCAATGCATCCCAGCAGGGCGAACACCTTGGGTCCCAGGGCACCCAGCCCACGGCAAGCAGCCTCTGTAGCAGAGGCTGTCCCCCAGCGATACTGGAGAAGGGAAGGAGTTTTCCCTGCAGCCATGCTTGCAGGAGTGCTGGAGTCTTTCCTTCCCTCTGGGCATGAGGTGGACTTTGTCCAGAGGCTGGAAGTTTTTCAGCACGAGAGTGGCCAAGCTGTGGGGCTGCCTCTGACTGCCTGTCCAGGAGCAGGAGCAGCGCCAGGGCTGGAGCATGTCCCCTCGTGCTGCTGCTTGCAGCCCGTGCTCACGCAATAAATAACTCGTGCGGATCCTTTAAGTAAGAGCCGTGAGTGGTAAATGATCTTCCCCTATTCAACGTCACAAATCCACATTCTTTATGGGACAGCAAATTAAGAAACTATCGGGAAAAAAAAAAATCCCCAGCGTAAGCATCTTCCATGTAATAAAGCCCGGCTGGGCTGTAAATCTCCCCAGCGGCAGGGACAACCCTGAGCCGCAGCGAGGCTCCCTGCAGCCCCGCTGACAAATGTGCCCCCCGTGCCGGCTGATGGAGGGCCGTGCTGGAGTGCTGGCAGAGCCCCTTCTGACCCCACTGAGCTGCGCCGCGCTCCGCAGCCCCTCAGTCCATGCTGCGGCCGGGGGCACTGCCCAGTGCCCGCCCGCAGTGTCCGGTGGGTGCCGTGGTGAGGGTTCCGGGCACGGAGCGCTCCTGGCTGGGCGAGCGCAGCTGCAGAGCAGAGGGTGCCGGTGCAGGAAATCAATGGCACTCTTTACATGCCATTGAGCAGCAGCCTGGGAAGTGTCCCCACGGGGCTGGGGCTGAGCTGCCGCGGGTGGTTTGCACCCACCCTAACCTCCCTGCCTGGCACCCCAGTACAGGCACGGCCCGAGGCCAGTTCTAGCCATGTCAGGTGGCACTGAGGGAAGAGGGAGCCCTCCCGACAGTGCTTTGGGGATGGGAGGACAGACAGATGGGGTGTGCAGGAATTTGGGGGCTGTGGGGGGAAGTGCATGGAGGGGGCCCCCTCAGTTGGCAGCAGCATCCCGCCTGTTCGCCGGCGGTGGCTGCAGCGGGAGGCTCCGCTCGCGGCCGGGCAGGAGCCCAGTGCCTTTCTCAAAACCTCATTCGTTGTCAAAAGCCTTTTGTTTGTGATGTGTGGCTGCCGAAGCCAGTTGTGCCGGGGCTGGAGGCTGGGGGGGAGCAGGGAGCCTGCTGAGAGCTGGCTGTGCCTCTCGGAGCTGGCTCTGGCCCCGGCTCTCCGAGCCAGGCCTCCTGCCTGCCCGGGATGTGGGCAGTGTGAGGGGTCTCCCCAGCCCCCCACGCAGACCCCGAGGGGGAAGCCCTATGCTGAGATGGGCAACAACCTCAGCTGCATTCCACATGCACACGAGATCCTGGTTCAGGGGGCGGGTGGGGGCAGCAGGCTGTCGCCTCTGCCTCATCCCAGCCAGCCTCTCCCACTGTTCCTGACATGGGGACTCTCTGACCTTTCTACCAGAATCGCGCTTAATAAATGTCACATTTTCGGCCTATTTTTACTAGGTAAGAGAGCTGGAGTGGTTGTTCTTCACCTGCCCTGCCCTGCCTGGTGCCTGCTCAGCCCCTGGCATTCAACCACTCCATTTTCCCTGTACTCCTGTGCAGGGCTGGGCGAGCTGGGGGTCCCTCAGCTGCTCAGTGGGCTCCAGATACTGCAGAACCTGCCCTGGCTGGGGCACAGAGTGGCTCTTGGGCCAGGCAGTGCCATACGGGTCCCAGCACAGCATCATCCCCTTTGGAGGGTGGCATGGGTGTCCTGCCATGCCTGGCAGGGACTGGCTGGGCTGGGGCTGGTGGTGTCAGTGCCCAGGCGAGGCTGGAGCATCCCCTACTGATCCCATGCCTGTGAGCTGCTCAGCTGAGCCCATCTGTGCCCATCTGGGTCACAGCACTCCACTCACTGCATCCACATCCTGCAGCCCCAGCCCAGCACCTGAGCCAGCTACCCAGGGGCTCACAGCCCATCTGGAACCCTCCATCCTCACAGTCTGGCCCCCGTGCTTGTGCATTTCCAGGCTCCTGGGTGGTGCAAACATGTCGCAGGCTGGCCCTGCTCCTGTCCGGAGCAGCAGCGGCATCTCCGGCGCTGTTACACATGAGCCGCCTGGGCACGGCTCGAGGCGCTGTTTGTGCCAGAAAACGGGGGACTTTAATGCAATTCGTTGCCATTTAATTTTACACAATTCCTGCTGCTTAATCCGCTGAGAAATGCTAATTTATACAATTCACGTCTAAAAATAAATGTCAGTCCAGCAGCTCCCAGCAGCGGGTAGCTGCTCCCACCAGCCCCCACCAAAGCCTTCTGCAGGGACCCCAGTCCAGAGCCCACCTTGCTCCCCGCCAGCCATGGTGCCACTCCTGGTCCCAGGTGCTTGGGCTGTGGCACTAAATGTGTGGATTTGGGGATAATGGGATTTTGGGATACTGTGGTGGGAGAGCAAGGGGTTGGCTGCACTTGGGGGTGTCACTGCAAAGCCCGTCATGACGGTGGGGCAGGGTGACAAGGGGACAAGCAGGTGTCTTGGCAATCTGACTCTCTTTCAGATGGCTGGGGAGATGTTATTGGCTTGGGGGTCATGAGGTGTCTTTGGGACCACTGCTTCCTCATGGATTCCCCCAATAAATCTGGGCACAGCCCCACGTGCAGCTGCACCCTGGGCTGTGGCTGGGGGTGCGTGGAGCAAGATGGGTGCCCTGGTGCAAAGGCCTGGCATGTAGCTACCTGGGCTGCCCATGAGGGGTCCAGCCATAGGTCAGGACAGGTTGGCAGGTATTAACTGGTCACAAAGTGCAGTTAATGAACGTGGGATGGGAGGGAAGTATGCACCCCTCCTGCTTGGGGAGTGGAGATGCATCACTAGGTCACTGAGGAGGCTGGTCTGCAGGGGACAGCAAGGGGGCCGCATCATGGGGACAAGGGGATCGATCCATGGCTGGGAAGAGCCTATACCGAAGTCCCAAACCCCTGCCTCTTGCCCTTGAGCATCTCCATACCCTGCTCCCCTCCTCCCCAATGCCACTGCCCCAACCATCTCGCCCCCATTGCCTCCCTGTCCCCACCCCTTGGCTGAGCAGGCCCCCAGCACTGACACCAGCAGCAACACTGGGGAGAGGGTGCCAGGGCAGTGGGGTGGGCATCAAGGGCCACGGCCGTGGGTGCCAGCTCCCTGCAGGAGGGGGGTGAGGCGGGGGAGCAGGGGGGTGCGGAGGCGACGCAGCGGGGGAGCAGAGATGCTGGAGGAGCCGACGGCTTTCCCACCGTCTCCCTGATTGAGATCGGATCACCGTGAGCATAAAAAAGCTCTCTTCATAATTATATTTAATGAATTGACTTTAAAAGCTCTTATGCTCTTATCTGGGTAATTTAATATCACACACTTAATAAGCCTGTCTCCGATACGGGGGGAGCCAGCGGCCAGGACGCCCGCGCCTGGTGTGTCTCCCCAGGGATGCGGGACGTGCCATGAGGCTGGGCCCACGTGCCAGGCTGAGTGGGGGGGACGCTGCTGCCCCCTGGGCCAGGGCACCCGTGGGGTGACTGTGGGGCAGTGCCCCTCCAGCACTGCTGGCTGCAGAGTGGGCTGGGCACCTCGGGGGGCTGCGGGAGGGATGGGGACAAGACACGCATGGGGGATTGGCTCCAGGAGCTGGTGCTGGCTGGTGCCTGGGGCCACAGGGCGGAGAGACTGTGGGGCGATGGGAACACAGGGCTGTGGGACTGGCAGGGTGCAGGGTGACAGATGGGGTGGGGGGCTCATGGGGTGCAGCATGGCTGGCTGGGCATGGGGCAGGGCTGGTTGGGGTGCAGGTGCCCTGTGCCAGCAGCATGGTTGGAGGCCACGTGGCCCCATGGCTGAAGGGCATTGCTGTGACCCCATCCTTTATGCCAGTGTCAGCTGTGGCAGGGGTCCCAGCACTGGGACAGCACTGGGGACAGCACTGGGGACAGCCATGGGTCAGAATGCACCACAGGCTCCAGTGCCATGATGCTGTTGGATCCCGGTCTCCTTCTGGCTCCAGCCACCTGGGGTAGTCAGCTGGGATGCCATGGAGGTAAATGATGGCTTGTCACCACGGTCTCTGCAGCTCTGTCCCGCACCCACCCCACCCCCTTTCCCCCCGGCTCCTGGAGTCCCAGAAGGGGTGTGGGCTGCCTCCTGCAGGCCGGCATTGCTGCAGCCCCAGTAGGAGTCTCTGCCCCCTCCCCTCGCCACCCTCCACGACCCATCACTGCGTGCAGGCGGGCGCCTGCGGCGAGCCGGAGGGAAGGCTCTGCCATATGGAGCCAGGGGCCCTGGGGACTGCAGGAGCCTGTGTGTGGGCTGGGGCTGGGACCTGTGTCCTGTGGCCAAGGGGGCAGCCCCCAGAATCCTCCACACCAGACGCTCACTGGGCAGTGGGGTGGAAAGCCACTGGCCAGGCTCGTGTTCTCTGCATGTCAGAGTTAGAGCTGCTGTGAGCTGGCCTGTCCCCCCAGCCTGGCACCATGTCCCCAGTCACCCTGCGCCCTCGGGTCCCTGATTCCCAAGTGACAGAGCACAGAGCAGCAGTTCCTAGCATCCATGACTGCGCTGCCCCAGGACAGGTGTCAGGGACAGGGTCACAAGGGCAGGGTGAGCAATGCTGGCCCTTGGCCAGCCGTCCCCGAGCTCCGGAGCCTGGCAGTGCCATCCTGGCACTTGGTGCCAAGGCTGGGCGGGCTGAAGGGAGGTGCGTGCCAAGGTTGTGGGGCAGGGGAACACGGACACAGCTGCCACCTGGCCCTGCGGAGGCACTGGGGGACAGCCGCGGGCAGAGCGGGGATCCCAGCTCCCCACTGAGGCATGGGGCAGCCGTGCTGGGTCTCCCTCCATGAGGGAGTGTCTGGGGAAGGAGGTTTACGGAGCTGCACTAAGTGACGCAAATGGTTTGAAGCCCATAAAGAGAGACGGTTTTATGTAAGACGACTATATAAAGCTCTGCTGTTCTGCCATTGATGAGATATAGGCCTTTATTTATAGAAGGCAATGTTTGCGGTGCGAGTGCTGAAAGCCAGCCAGGGACCCGCAGATAGGGCGTAGAGTCATTTGACATGCAGCTGCCGTCGACACTGTTCACACATTAAAGAAAAAAATTAACAAGTTTGCAGCCAGTCAGGTGGAAAAAACAATAATTGTCGAAAAACGTATTTCCCCCTTTTTCCAATAACAAATAACTGGAACGCTGTTGGGGAGGCTTGAGCTTGCTTTCCCTCTGGGAAAGGATGGGCTGAGGCTCCAGCCAGGCTAGCGGATGGAGTGGGCAGGGGGAGGCAGACAGGGTGGGATGAGAGCCCAGACAGGGGATGCTGCCCCAGGGTGGATGTCCCTGCCTAGGCATTTATATGTCCACGACTGGAATAACAGGGCCTGCAGGCAGGGATGAGGGCAGCAACAGCTCAACATGGCCATGTGTGTGCTGGGGGATGAGGAGGGGGGGCAAACATCAGGAGATTGAAGGTGCTCACTACAAGAGGGGCTGTGGACCAAGCCCCGCTGGATTTTCCTGCCTGGCCCAGCATTGTCTCTCTCCACCTGCACACACAGGGATGCTCTGTGGTTATTTCTTAGCCAGATGTGGCTGGGTTTTTACTGGAGAGCATGCAGCCAGTCCCTGTGGTCAGAGCGCCCTGCCAAATTCTGTTTCATGCACGAAAGGAGGAAAAACTTCTCATGATTAATTGTGCAATAGGGGAAAACATGCATCTCTAACCTGCTCCTTGCCGGTCGCTGGCCTTTTCTCCCAGGCGCTGCCCTGACATGCAGCCAAGGCAGGGTGTGAGGACAGGAGGGCGCTGACACCTCTGCCATGTCCTGCCCTGTCCTGACTCTGCCATGACCATCAAGGGTCCCGGCAGGGAGCAGTCAGGCTCAAGGTCGAGTAGCTTCCCTGCAGCTCCCTGCACTGTTCTGTGGATGGCTGTCCCCTGCTCATGCTGCAAAGCCTTCCCCCATGGCCCAGTGCTCTGTGCCAGGCACAGGCTGGGCTCTGCCAGCCCCGTCACCCACCATGCCACCGTTGTGCCAGCAGCAGGCAGGAGGTGAGGGTGTCAAACAGCAGTGTGCTACTGGGCTTGAGTCAGGGGGACTGGACCTGCACCCTGCTGCACTGGGACTCAGGGCTCCTGCATGTGCCTGCTCTGTCCCCAGGAGATGTCGCTGGCTGCATGGCTGCTCCTTCTCTGCCACCCTCGTGAAGCCCCTCTGCAGACACCCTCCAGATCACTTGGCCCATCTCTGGGATCTCAGACAGAAGCCCGAGCACACTCTGCACATGATGAGCATCAGCTGAGCTCAGCTGGGTTCAACAGGTTTCCTTCCAGCAGAACAAAAGGTTCTCACCTGATTGCAGCTTGGGGAAGGCGAGTGCAGAAGGAGCTGGGGGACAGGAAAGCCAGAGGCTGGAAGGACGTGTGGGCACTGTGTCCCAGTGGCACGGGGGTTGGGGACCCCCCTCTGTGTTGGAGAGCTCAGCCAGGCTGTCCTTTGCCCACGACGGCTGGGCAGGCAGGGAGCAGGGGCTGGGGGACACACTGGTCACTGCTGGCTGCAAGCTCTGGAATGTGCAGGGCAGGAAGGGAGAGGAGGCACAGCCTTGTCAGAGTAAAGCCTCTGATTAATCACTAACTGCCGGCCCTCCAGCCAGCAGCTCATTAGCAGTTTAATTCCCGGTGCCCAGCATGCAGGAGGGCTGTGCAGCTCTGATTGAGGTGGATGCACTCATCTGGGCAGCTGCAATCAGGTGGCAGCCCCCCCAGTCTGGTCACAGTCACAATCAGCGGCCACGTCCCCCGTGTCCAGGGTGGGCTGGACAGCAGGTGCCGCAGGTACCACAGGGGGTGCAGGTCCTGCAGATGCTGTGGCTGCTGGGGTCAGGCCCAGCTGAGACACATCGGTGGCAGCAGCTACAGAGAGCCTGTGAGCAGGGCCAGGGGCTGGAGATGTGCCCGTGTCTCCCCCTGTATCCATCGGCAGTCCGGCTGTGCCTGGAGTGTGGCGGTCCCTGCGGTGACACGGGGCTGGGAGCAGCTGTCAGTGGTGTCAGCAGCTGTGGAGAGGCACTGCGCTCGGCTGCATGAGGATATGTCACCAGCCTGTCATCTCTGGGGTCAGTGACATCCCTGTACTGTCCCGTCCCTCGACCACCTGCACCCACAGGGCAGCAAAGTGAGGGCTGTGGTCCCTGCCTGCCTCCTGGTGTTCCTGCCACCACCCCAGGTTTTTTTTTGCCCTGGCTTTTCTTCCTCCCAGACCCCTTCAGTAATGGGATGGGGGAGCTCACCCGGGCCATGGGAGCAGGACAGGAGGGAACTGAGTGTTCCAGCAGAGAGGCACTGTCTGTGGATGCTGCCTTTCTCCCACGGACCTTATACTCCATCTGGGCATGCAGAGGTGGGCACTGCCATGCCTCCCAGCTGCCTGGGAGTGTTTGCAGCTCAGCCTTATCCCTTTGCCCTCCAAAACCTGCTGTGTCCTTCACTCCCAAGCTGCCATCTCCACAATTTCTTCATAGCCCAAGGAGCGAGGGAGAAACCACAGCAGAGAGAAGCATCTCCATCTGTCTTCAATGCTCCAGTGGCTGAAGCAGAGCAGGGAAGGGGCCTGCAGGTGTCTCCACTGCAGTGGGGCAAGGAGGGCTCGGGTGCATGTGGGGGCAAGTCTGGGGCCATGCTGGGGCTGTGACTCCTGCAGAGGAGGCAGAGCCAGCCCAGAATCTGATGCTGCTGCCCCTGGGAAAGGCTTGGAGCAGCCTGCCTTCCTGAGCACCATGCGACTGAGGGCACTATGCAAATCCAGCTGAGATTGATGCAAGTATTAATTATGTCCCATCAGCTCAGCTCTCGCCCAGCAAGGCAGGGCACCGGGTCATGCCGCAGGTTGCACAGGAAGGATGGATTTGCACTGGCAGTGTGTCCCCTCTGCCTGTCCCCCTGTCTACAGCCTGCCCCCACCCCCCTGCTGTGACTGTGGTGTGCCATGGCAGGTCGGCCTGGCTCTCCCAGCCCCATGGCACTGCCTGGCTCAGGGGTGAAGTCATCACTGAGCAGGGAGCTGAACAGTCTGAGGCAGGAGCAATGCGAGCGCTGTCAAGTAGTCTGGCACACCCAGCTCTGAGATCCTGCTAATCAGAGAGTGTCTGCAATTACATGTGCTAATTACGGGCAGGAGTTCACAGTAATTCCTGACCTGTTGGCATGACACTGGTCACACCAAGATGCATTGCCCATCCCCACCCCCATCCCACTCCACCCCATCCTCATCCCCATCCCATTTCACCTCATCCCATCCCCATCCCATCCCATTCTGTCCTGTACTGGACAGTGTATAGCATGTACAGTGCCATACATTGAGCCCTGTGTGTGTGGCCATGACAGCTGCTCTGTCCCCGAGCACCTGGCTGATCACATCTCAGTGGAGCTGCTTTTCAGAGGGAGTTTTTCAGGCTCTGACCCCCCTTTCCTGCTGCTGCTGCTCTGACATCCTGTTTCCTTATCGCCTGACATGACCTTAATTAACTCCCTGTGCTGATAATGCTCTGGGCTTCTCCTCCAGGAGCTGTATCTCAGCATTGTGTCCTGCCTCATCCTCTTAGGGACCACTGCAGAGACTGCACAGGCAGCCTGGAGCAAGGGGGAGAAAGGATGCGTGGTGCAGGCAGGGCAGGGCAGTGATACTGGGATCACTGGGATGACATGGAGTGGATGGGGCAGTGCTGAAGCCAGGGGGTTGGTGCTGCATTAAGGGTTTCAGGGAGATGCTGACCTGGTGGAGATGGCTGTCATGGTGCAGAGGTGGGGTTCTGGCAGGAGGGGGGCTGTGCTGATGCCCAGGGCAGGGTGGCAGAGGCAGTGGTGCCCATGGCAGCAGCATCCATCCCAGGCTCCAGAGGTGCTGTGCAGCAGCGTGGAGGGGTCCTGGCTCTCCTCGCACTGCTGCAGGGGGGTTTGGGGGCTGAGCTGGCAGGGCCCCCCACCCCCAGGAGCTGTCTGACTGCCCAGCTGCCCTTCCGCTTCCAGCCCTAGTGGATTGAAATGACGGCACTGATGACTTGCAGCCACTTTATCTCCCATGCTTGGCAAATATTGGCAAAGAGGAGATGTTTCAATAGTGAGGATTCCCGATGGGAATCTCGGTGTGTGATCCCCCCAGCTCCATGCCGTACGGCAGCCCAGCTGCCTCTGAGGCAGCTGCTCACCAGCATTGAGCCTGGCATGGGCACAGTCTGGGGCCCTTAGGGCTGCTTCCAGCACCTTTTCCCCACAGACTGGTTCCCAGCAGGATGCTCTTCTGAGCTTACCTGTGTTGCAGGTCATGTCTCATCCTCCAGCACAGGAGCAGGGCTCTGGAACATGGTTCCTGATCATGGTTCCAGTCGCCTGCAGGTAGCTTTGACCTGGCAGCAACCAGGCCAATGCCACGAGCCCTGCAAAAAGCAAAGGTTGCAAAATGGTCTCAGACAGTCTCCTCCCAGCTTGTAGCCACACAACCCCCATCCTCACTCCTATTCAACACAGCTTCTAGTCCCCAAAACTTTAGTCCTGCCTGTTGCAGGTGCTCAGCTCCCATCCCCAGGCCCACAGCCCAGGCAGCAGTCAGGATGAAGTACCAGCTGTTCCTGGGGCATGAGTGGGCAGGGTGCATTTTGTCCCTTCTGCTCATGCTGCCTGCAGAGACAATGGGAATTGTATTTTCCTGCAGCTGGGCATGCAATGGACACCACAGGCATCATGGAAAGTGTGTACAGATGCACCTGGTCACAGCACGTGAGGTATGGAATGCTGGGAGCAGCACACAGTCCTGGGACCTGGATCAAAGCAGGGGCAAGGGGAAATGGTCTGAAGAGAGGACGTGGGAGCTGCCAGTGCTGCTCCCCTTTGTGTGGGAGGCAAAGGGGTATGAGGAGAGCAGAAGGAGGTCCCCAGCTGCAGGGGCAGGCTGCCCTGTCCCATTCCTGCTGGGACATGTCCCTGCTCCCACAGCAAGCCCTGGGAGCTGGGAGGAGATGAAGAGGACAACTGAGGAGCTCCTGCAGGTGCCAAGGACCAGCACATGGGCAATTGTGGCCCAAACATCCAGGAGAGGCAGACACCTTGGGAGTTCTGAGACCCCCAGCCCATCACCTCCTACATGGCGAGCAGAGAATGGGGATACAGGGATAGAAGCATATGGGCTGCAGGGTTGTCCCTGCCTGTCAGTGCCCGCACCTCTCCCCTCTCCTGGCAGCCCCAAGGAGGGAGCCCCAAGGAGGGAGCCCCAAGGAGGGAGCCCCTGTCAGTGCCAGAGTGCAGGGGCTCTCTCGATCAGCCCCTCCGCCCGGGAGCACCCAGGCTGGGGAAAGCCAACCCCTATCATGTTTGTTCCATTGATTTAGCGCCGCGGAGAGGGTTTAATCAGCCTTTAGCCTGCACGCTCCAGCATTAAGAACAAATCCATTAGCCACGAGATAACCACAAAGGGTTGCGCTGAGGCTGGATGAGGTCCCAGCGCCTTCAAGATGCAAATTGGCAATCAAAGATCAAAGCCGCGCAGCTCCCTAATCTCTGCTAAAAGGGCTCAGCTATTAACGAGCCCTTTCCCACTGAGCTGTGATCACCCCACTTCACTAGGGCTCCCTATGCGCTGCCGGGTTACACCATCATCCTGACCGGCCTCCCGGCCCCCAGGTCCCCTGAGCTGGCCCTAGGGAAGAGACTGCATCCAGGGCTCAGGCTGTTTGTTTGCATGATGTTTGCTTCAGTTCTGACACATTGGAGCCAAATTCGTGCTGTCGGAGAGAGCAGAGCCCACAGCAGTGTCGGGGGTCAGTGGCTGGAGGGGAGGAGAAGGGGAAGAGGTGGGAGCTTGGGTGGAGCAGGGTGGTGGGAGAGCTGTGTGGGGCTTATGTGGTGACTTCAGAGACGGGGAGGATGCTGGCAGGTGGCTGCCCCTCCTGCTGCTCAGGGATTTAGCCTGGTTCAGCCCCTGCCTGGTTGCACCAGGTGGCTCAGGGCAATCCCTTCCGGCCCCAGGGAAATCAGTGGTGGGGAGCGTGGCGTGGGGGCAGGCAGCAGGGTGAGGGATCATGGCACGGCAGAGTGTTTTGGAGTCAAGTTCCCCTTTTGAGGGTATTCCTGCTCATCCCATGTCACCCTGGAACACGGGGTGCACGAAGCCCTGGTTCCCATAGCCACCCTGCCAGCTTCTGCATGGTGCTGAGCTCAGGCTGCAGGATGCAGTCTGACCCCCATTTCCCCCCCGAGGCCGTCTTGCCTGTGATGGCTCCACACATGGCTGCCCCAGCAGCCCCACGAGTCCCAGTCACCCCACAACAATGCAGGAGAGCCGTGAAGCCGCCGAGCTGTGACAGGAGCTGCAATGCCAGCACCGTCAGCAAAACTGTGGCAGCACAGATGTGTGCTCTGCTCAGCATGGTCCAGCTCAGGGACCAGTATCCCCCTGCATCCTGCTGAAATGGTCAGAGAGTGTGAGGCACCCTGCAACAGGTGAGCAGGGAACCCTTCAGCCCTGGCAGCAGGGAGAGGAAGGTCATGCCTGGCTGTCCTTTTGTCTGGGGACCCACTCTGCTGACAACTGCTCATTGGGGTGCTGCTCATGCCCCTCACAGCACCCCCCGGCAGGCAGCACACAGCCTTGCAAGAGCACCTCAGCCAGGATGACAATAAATCTTATCAGTGTAAACCCATCCGTAGGCAGGAGGATAACCCCCGTGACAACCCAGCAAGAGCAGAAGCTTCATCTTCACCGTGTCAGTGCTGTGGATTTACAGATAAATGCCACGGCTGGAGGGACCCCCTCCCCTCCTGCCTAATCCTGCCCTGAGGCTGCGGGAGCTGCCCAATCCAGGCCGGTGTGTCCCGGTGACAGTGGCCATGGTGTGCCTGGTGGGAAGAGCGGGCCTGGTCTGGCACCCAGCATGTGGACACCTGGATAGGTGAGGATGGAGGGATGGGCACATGCAGGACAAGGTGGCATTGCCCTGCCTGCTCTCCTGGCCCTACTCTGTTCTACACGCACCGTCCCATGGAGCCCTGCATCCTCCATAAGCCCACGGGGGCTTGGGCATCGCACAAGCTAGACCACCAGAGCTCAATGATCAGAAAACGTGTGACTGAGTGTGTGACACTGCCAGTATGTCCCCAAGGCCATGTGACAGCGCCTGGCGCAAGCCAGCATGCTTCGTGGGTGCAGCCTGTGCGCCCATCCCCGCCTGTGTCCCCCCCGGCTCCGGCCGGGCAGCGAGGGGTGCGCTGGTGCCAGGAGCGGGGGCTGCTGAGCGGGGCGGCAGGCGGCATCCCTGCCCCGGGCCCCGCTCCTCGGCTCAGCTCCCCCATCTCCCGGCAGCCGTGGGAGCAGTAATGAGATGGAGCAGCAGAAGGACGGCGAGATAAGGCTGCCTGCGCTGCCCCAGCAGATTAAACGCTGGGATTAAGCAGGCGGTGCCAGCTCTGCTGCCTTTTTATCTCGCTGCTTCTCCCCTCTTATTCTCCCGCAGTCGATAGAGAACGGTCTCCGAGCTGTCAGCAAAGGAAATTGCTTGTTAACCCTTTGGGGACGGGCGGCAGAGCTCCCTGTACGGCTGCTTCCAAAGAGAAGCGGTCTCCGGGGGATGCGCTGCCCGCGGAGCCAAGCGGGGATGCGGGGACACCTCCCCGCAGGGTCCCGCATGAGAAGGACAGCGAGACAGGACCGGGGGTGCCCAGGATCTGCAGCCAAAAGCCACCAGCGCCCAACCAGCACCATGCAGAGGCACTGATGTGCTGGGGTTCCTGCGGGGTGACAACAGTCGAAGAGCAGAGGCTGCCCGAGCTCCACAAAGGAGCCCCGGGGACATTGAATCCCCCATTTTCGGGTATCCTTGATGTTCCCTGCGTCCTCCAGCCTGCAAGATGTGTGGGCTCAGTGCTACATCTCCGTGAAACCACAGGGCTGGGGATCCTTCTCTGGTCCTAAGGACAAGTGGCACGGGCCAGCTGTGTCTGCACAGTACCGCGCATGGGGCTGGATCTCCTCCAACTGCCAAGGGGAGCCCGCTACCCAAACCCGTCATTACTGCTCTCTGTGTATGTGAGTGTTTTGTTGGGTTTGCAGCAGCCAGCCTGAGCTGCAGCCCATCCCAGTGCTTATCCGTAGCGTGCTGTGCTGTGTGCCCGGGAGCGGCGTGCCCGGCGCGGGGGTGTCTGAGGGTGGGAAGCCGGCTGGAGAGTGCCGGAGGGTGCACAGAGTGACGGCAGGATTATTGCTCAGCACAGTCCAAACCCAAGCTAGGGAGTGTGTTAGCAGCTCGACAAGCTCGTTCTGGCATGTTTGGGGGTGCAGCTTTGGTGCAATCTTTCCCGTGGGGACCCTGAGCACCTCCTGAAGCAGGAGGCAGAAACATGGGGCAGAAACCTTCTGCAGCTGCAGCATCCCACTCATGTACCAAGGGAGAGACCAGGGTAGGTAGGCAGCATGCTCAGCAGCCCAGAGGGATTTTCCGGCTGCCAGAAGGATGAAGTGGACTTCCCCAGCCCCTGCCCCTTCATATCACTGCTCCTGCCCGCCCTCTCCCTCGCATCCCTGCCCCGCACTGCAGCATGCCTTTGCCACTGGCACTTCATCTTCTGCAATTCCCTTGGTGTTGGCTCCTTCACCTGCCCAGGTGTCCCTTTTGGTGGACGCTTGAAAATGAAAACAAACCGAATGAAAGCACAAGATGCCGGGAGATCTGCAGGGAGCAGGTTAGCCCCGGCTGGGGCAGCGGTCCCGACCGGCTTGGGATGCTGCCCCACGACTGCTGTGGAATGAGGGTGAGAGCAGTGTGCGAGCCCTGGACAGCCAGCGCTGAGGGGCCGGAGCTGATGCTGTGCCGGCAGCCGGCAGGCAGAGCCTGAATCGGGAGAGGAAATCAGAAGCGATTGGCACGTGAAGGCTGGCAGGCTGGAGGCTGCGAGGGGATAGGATTGCTGTTTATAAATACATCAAGGGAGTAAACACAAGGGAGGGAAGAGAGCTATTTAAGCTAAGGGACAATGCTGGCATGAGAACAAATGGTAAAAACTGGCCATGAATAAATTTAGGTTGGAAATGAGTGAGATTGTGGGACAAATTTCCCCCAGGAGCAGCAGGAGTACAAAGCACAACTATGTGATGGCACTTTCTTTTCTACCAGAGCCTGTTATGTGTGTGCACTGTGCTGCCATGCCTGTGCAGTGAAGTTGAGAGGTGAGGAGCTGGGGTCCCCATCTACTCCCCTCTGTGTCACAGCCACTCTGGCTCCATGTGGCATGGGCAGCACAGCTCTCTCCAG
The DNA here is from genome assembly GCA_013397915.1 of Daphoenositta chrysoptera. Taxonomy (NCBI): domain Eukaryota; kingdom Metazoa; phylum Chordata; class Aves; order Passeriformes; genus Daphoenositta; species Daphoenositta chrysoptera. The sequence goes on along the minus strand of VZRO01008344.1, from coordinate 262,805 downwards.
CTTCTGGCTTGGCAAGTGCAGGACTCCTGGGACAATCGTTTGCAGAGAGGTCCTTCTCTGGCACACGAGTTTGGGTATGCTGTCACAGATGCTGATCCTGAAAGCTGGATGGTGCCAGTGTCCCCCTGCTTTAATAGTCACTGGCAGCACCGGGGCAGATATGCTGGGAAGATGTCCTTGCCCATGTGCCTTGCATTGCATCCCTATGCTCCTGACCCTCCAGGAGCAGGAAGCCCTGGTCGAGATCCTGCCCATTCCTGGGGACATGGGTTACACGCTGCCCCTGATGCAGCAGCCTGGTTGTGACCTGCATGTCCTGCCCAGTGCTGGGGCTCGGGTGTCTCCCCCTGCTCTGCCTGGCCAGCAGCACAGCCTGCAGCACAGCTGAGCAATTGGTATTCCAGCAGCGAGCCTGCTTGGCATGAAAGGGGCTCTGCCAGCCCCACACGCCCACATCTCCACTGCTGGCTCAGGCCTAGCCAAGGGGACTCAGCTGGCAAAGGCTGTCCTGTAGCACAGAGAGAGGCACAGCTGCAGTGGCAGGAGGGGTCCTGGCCTTTCTGGGATATGCCTGCAGCAGCCTCTGGCCTCCTTGCCCCACACTGTTTTCCCTCTTCCTTTGGGGGCAGGTCAGGGAGCTGCCGCAGATATTACATTGCTTAGCCCTTCACAAGATGGGGGAAGCCCAAACCATCACTTGCATGTGCTGTGCCAAAGGTGCCCTGTTCTGTTTGGGGGTGCCTGGTGCCCCATGGAAGCAGCAGCCCCAGCCCCCAGAGGCAGGGCTGTGTCCCACAGGAGCCATCCCAGCAGCTCCGTGTGGGGCAGGGGGCTGCATGGAAGGGCTGCTAGTGTGGGAGATGGTTGTGCTACTGCCAGAGCTGGGGTCGAGCCAAACTGGCACCGTTCCCCAAATCCTCCTGGGAGCTGGGAAAGGAAATGGTGCGACCATGCATGAGAAGGGACGTTTGCAGTGGCAAAAACATCCCACTGGCTCAGAAAATTGCTGCAGAATCGGGCTTGAAATGAGTTGAAATTGCTGAATCCAAGCGGATCTCATATCCCGGGCAGTTGTAATGCTGGCGTCAGCGCTGCAGCTTCCCTCCCGGGGCACCCAGGCGGGGCCTGGCTGTGCTGTGCGGGGGGAGCAGGCTGTTGGGGATAGGGGGATTGCCTCGGGGGGGCCTCTGGCATGGTGAGGGGCTCCAGCAGAGCTGGGATCTGGGGCTGGGATGGCCACAGTGCGGGCAGGAGCATAGTATGAGGCAGGGTGCATGGGTGTGCTGTTGCCCCAGGTCTACCAGTGTCATCCCGGTTTGGCCCCAGCTTCTGTGCCATGTCCCCTGTCCAGGAACATTCCTGTGCCTCCAGCTGCCTGCACTCACTCAGGAAGCAGCATTTCCAGTTTTGGAAGCTGCTTTCCTTTATGCCACAGCCTTGCCCAGGCTAATTTGCTCTCTGGGCCCAGGTACCTGGAGATGACCTTCAAGGTTACCCCTGGGCTGGCATCCCCTCCAAGTCCAGGGTGGGCAGCACTCTGGTGTCTTCCCATCCCTGTCCCCATCCCCATTATGCCCACTGATGATTGTTCTCAGGGGTGCTTCTACGCTGGGGTGATCACTCCTGTGTGATGTGCTCGTGCCCAGGGCCTGCCCATCAGCTGCGTGTCCCAGTGGGGATGTGGGAACACAGCTGGCTGTCCCAGTGGGGATGTGGGAGCAGGGCTGGATGTCCCAGTGGGGATGTGGGAACACAGCTGGCTGTCCCAGTGGGGATGTGGGAGCAGGGCTGGATGTCCCAGTGGGGATGTGGGAACACAGCTGGCTGTCCCAGTGGGGATGTGGGAGCAGGGCTGGGTGCCCCAGGCATGCAGGAGCAGGACCCGCCGGCACCACACGTGTCGCAGCTCGTTCCCCTCGCATGAAAACGTTTGGCTGGAAGCTTAGTGCGGCCTCTTGTCTCCTCAGAGCAATCAGGATTTGTCACTGCTTGCAATGTTTAACGTCGTCTTCCAGAGGCTAAATACCGTGGGGAGCCATGTAAGCCGCGGAAATACCTGCGTGAGCTGGGATCAGCCCGAGGCTGGCACAATGGGCTGGCAGCACTGGGGATAGGGGACTGGGAATGCATGATGTTGGTCCTCATGCCCCCAGTGCTCACGGGTGGGCTGCTGTGAGCCACAGTGAGGATGCTGGGGGTCAGCACTTCGCTCCCATAAGGCTCCCCACAGCAGGGGGCTGGGAGGCAAGTCTCAGGGGCATGGAGAGCACTTGAGGGGCCCCAGAACTGTGTGGGGTGGGGAAGAAGATGCCAGGGTCCCCAGCAGTATCTGACTGGGATCTGCCTGCCGAGGCGCAGGCAGCTATTTCTGTCAAGGTCAGCGTGTCTCCATGGGAGAGAGAGGAAAATGAGGAATCATGTCAAGAAATTACCTCTCTAATGGGGTCTCCCCTGCATGCAAACATGGCGTGGGGATGCCGGCATGCACTGGCTGAGCAAGGAGACCGGTGCATGACACGGGGATGCTGCCTCTCTGGCCTGAAAGCTGCAACTCATGGGTGCCCAGCAGGCAGAGCCGGGTGCCCAAGGGCCCATGCCCCAGTTGCTATCCTTGGCTGGACATGTGTGCTACAGTCCTGCAAGGTGTTTTTCTGGGTCAGCTGCAGGGAGAAAATCATGTTCCTTGTGCAGGCAGGCTCTCCTCTGCTCTTCTTCCTCCTCCTTCTCCTCGTGCACTCCCTGTTACCTAATTGGATTTGTCATGCTGGAAAGGCAAAGCCCTTCAGGACTGTGCTGTGCTCTCTCCAGTGTGATTTCACAGCTGCAGTTGGCACCCCAGTAGCCGACAAGTGAGTAACTCAGCTGGACGCCACGGGCACCCCTGCTCTCCCCCTGCTCCCCCACAGCCGTCCCCACCTGGCTGGAACACGGCCACCACCCCAGCTGCACCTCCTCCAATCCTGCCCAGCACCGGTCCGTGTCCCTGAGCTCTGTCCCCATGTGCCCCAGCCTCTGCATCACATCCCCATCCCTCTCCCCGCTCCAGGGTGATTGCCATGCCGCCCGGAGATGTCTGAACTGACATGAGATGGAAGCGTTCACAGAAATGACATTTTCTCCAGCCTGGGGAGCTTATCCTCCGTTTAAAGAAAACTAATATAGAAGCTGCCCTGGTGTGCCGGGGCTGATGGTATCAGGCTGGCAGCCGCCGGCGCTCGCAGCCGCGATAAATCTCAGGAAGGAGCCGAGCCGGCTCCAGCCGCCCCACAGAGAGGGGCTGAGCCGTGTCCTGGCGGTGCTGCGGGGGCACGGCGGCATGAGGGGACAGCTCAGGGCGGGTGCGGTGGGGTGACCCACAGGGTCCCGAGGATGCGGGGAGCCCGCGGCGGGGACCGTGCCAGCGCTGGACTCGGCGGCGGGGCTAGGGCGGGAGCCAGAGGGCTGAGCGGCGGCGCGGTCCGGCTCGGGGCTGCCCCGGGGCTGGGGCCGGGC
>VZRO01008344.1:242516-259247 GCA_013397915.1 Daphoenositta chrysoptera | reverse complement strand
GCTGCCCCCTGCCGGGCAGCGCCCGCCCGGCGCCCGCGCCGCGGGCAGGGCCTGTGAGGGCCGGGGGCACGGCCCGGCCACCCTGCGGGCTCTCCGCTGCCCCCGCTCGCCGCCCTCGGTGCCCGTGCTGGTGCTGACCTGCCTGACGTCCTCCTGTACCCGTAACCAAGCTGCCAAATGGGATCCCGGCCGGGTCCTCATCATGGCTGTACTTAGGTGTTGCTCAGGCATCGAGGCCTGCGGCAGGGATGGTGCTGGGGAGTCGCTGCTGAGGTGATAGGGAGCTCCCTTTGTTTCGATCCCTCCTGCCAGCACTGCGTTTTCCTGCCTTTAAGCAATGGAGCTCAAGGGTGCTGATCTTCACGGGGCCGAGCAGCCCTGACTTGTCCTGGGGCTGTGGGGGCTGAGGGACAGCCCTCTCCCCATGCCAGGCCGTGCTGGGTGAGTGCTGAAGGCGGGTGCCTGGAAGCGGCAGCAGCAGCAGGAGATGAGAGGCTGAAGGGAGTGCGGTGCTGAGCTTTGAAGGCACCCGACAGCCTGTCGGGGCGCTGCCAGCCACGCTGACAGCCGGGTACAGACACCCCCCCGCCACCGCTGCGCTCTGATCACAGCCTCGCCGTCACTTCAAAGCGCCTGCCAGGCGCAGGTGGGTTCCCCTGCAGCCTCCCACCCCATGGTTCCACTCCTCCTGACCCATGGTCTTGCTTCTCCCACCCCACATGGCCTAGATGCATTGGGGTCCCCAGCTCCAGGGGCATGGACAGCGAGGTACAAGGCAGACATGGTCCCAAGCAGCACTGGCAGTAGGTGATGTCCCACCAGGGCTGTCACTGTCCTGCCTCTGTGGGGCAGGGTCCCCAGCTGCACAGCAGACACAGCTGGGGACCCTGGAGGTCCAGGCAGGGTTTCATGGTGGCTGCAGGGAAAGCTATGGCAAGGGACAAGGAGGAAGAGCTGAGGCACAACATTCCTAGACACAGGGTTCACGCGGTGTGCCTGGGACAGGTCATCACTATCCAGACACAGATGCCCACCATGCCGGGACCCTGGGGGCTGCCAGTTCAATTTACCTGGGGTAAGACAACACACACCCCTGTCCCAGCCCAGCTCCAGGAGGAATTTTCCATTCCCGAATGGAGGCTGGGGAAAGGCGTGTTTGTAGCAACCCCCTCCTCTCCCTCCCCTCACCCATCACCAAAGCAGCTCAGGAAGGCGCCTGCCTAGCTCGTCTCCAGGAAGGTGCAGAGCAAAAGCCTCACAGGAGGGAGAGATCCCTGGAGGGGACCAGGGACCCTGGGCAGCCTCAGGGGCAGCCTGCAGCCCACTTTCCAGAGGAGCCGCCCTGCATGCAGCCATGCCGCTGCCCCTTGCCTGCTGCCAGGACGGGGAAGTTCTGACACCACCCCAGGACAGCAGCGCGCCCCAGCTCGTTGTTGGCATCCTGCGAGCCACCCGGATCCCCGGGCTGCACTACATGTGCACCCGGCCGCAGTCCCGCCTGCGCCGCCTGCTCTGGAGCCTGGCCTTCCTGGCCTCCGCCGGGCTGCTGGCCACCGGCGCTGCCGACCGCCTGCACCACCTGCTCTCACGCCCTGTGCACACCCGCGCACGCCTCGCCTGGGCACCCCAGCTCCGCTTCCCGGCTGTCACCCTCTGCAACCCCAACCGGGCACGCTTCCTGCACCTCACCAAGCCCGACCTCTATTCGGTGGGAGAGTGGCTGGGGCTGGCCCGGGAGAACCACTCGCTGGTGCCCGAGGTGCTGGCCGTGCTGGGGGAGGACCAGCGCGCCTGGCTGACGCGTCTGGCCAACTACTCACGCTTCTTGCCGCCCCGCCGCTCCGAGCGCACCATGCAGAGCTTCTTTCATCGCCTCGGCCACCAGATCGAGGACATGCTGGTGGAGTGTCGCTTTCAGGGAGAGCGCTGTGGCCCCCAGCACTTCACTCCTGTGAGTTTCCTCCTAGAAGGAGCAGGACAGCTGGGCTGCCCCATGGGTACTGGGAATGATGCTTCACCCGCACCCCAGCAAGGGTGGAGGGGTGGCAGAGTGGAGAGTGAGGTTGAGATGAGCCTTTCCAAGGGTCATGCAAGACTGTACTTTCCTTCCGTCACCTCCATGGAACTGGAAAGGAGTTTCTGGACCTCTTCCTGCTTGCAGAATACTCGACCAGATCCGTGCCTGCTCCCTTACCCCTGCTCTCTCCATTCCCAGGTCTACACGCGCTATGGTAAGTGCTACACCTTCAATGGGGACCGGAGGAATCCACGTGTGACCCACCAAGGTGGCATGGGCAACGGGCTGGAGATCATGCTGGACATCCAGCAGGAAGAGTACCTGCCCATCTGGAGAGAGACCAGTAAGTGGGGCTATGGCTCAGGCAGGGCACGGGTGAGGGGTGCTAGGAGGGAGGGTTGCTGGGCAAGCAGAGCACTCTGTGAGGGGATTACGGGTCAAGCAGGGCACCAGAGGGCTGCAGGTGCTGTGCCAGTGCAGGCATGCAGCACCTCTATCCTTCTCCCACAGACGAGACATCATTTGAAGCTGGCATCCGGGTCCAGATCCACAGCCAGGACGAGCCACCCTATATCCATCAGCTGGGCTTTGGTGTCTCGCCTGGCTTCCAGACCTTTGTGTCCTGCCAGGAGCAGCGGGTAAGGCAGGATGCCCCACAGCCCCCAGGGAGGTGCCTGTGGGCACCCAGCCCAGCACAGCCCTGCAGCGACGCCCTTCTCACTGTGACAGCTCACCTACCTGCCGCAGCCGTGGGGGAACTGCCGGGCCAGCATGCAGGGGGAGCAGATGCTGCCCGGCTATGACACCTACAGCATCGCTGCCTGCCGCCTCCAGTGTGAGAAGGAGGCCGTGGTGCAGAGCTGCCACTGCCGCATGGTCCATATGCCAGGTGAGGGGTGTGCATGATGCTGTGAGGGGCACCCCGCTGCCCCAACAGGCCTGCTGGGGATGCCCCAACTCCCTGCAGTCTGCACACAAAGATCACCTCTGCCCCAACACTCTGCCCCCAAGGATTTCCCTGGCCCCGTCCCTCTCCGCCCAGGGATCACCCCATCCTCTCCACACGCTGGGTCAGCCCCTGTCCTACCCTCCTTACACCACAGGTCAACCCTTTCCCTGTCTGCCTCGTACCTGGGCCACATCTGCCCCAGCCAACCTCCGCCCAGGGGTCACTCCTTCTCATTCCCTCTGCATCCTGCCCCACTTCCTCTGAGGGAGTGAGTCAAGAGTGGGGGACAGAACCTGGCCAGACTCCCACCCTCCCAACCAGCTGTTTCTCCACAGGCAACGAGTCCATCTGCTCCCCTAATGTGTACATCGAGTGTGCTGACCACACACTGGGTAGGTGCAGCAGTGGGTGGGCGTCTAGGGGCCGGCTGAGTGCCCCAGGGAGGGGGCTGGAGACTGTGGCTGTGCCAATGGGTGTCTGCCCCCAGACGCAGCAGTGGAGGACAGCCAGGAGCGCTGCAGCTGCCCCACGCCGTGTAACCTGACACGCTATGGCAAGGAGATCTCCATGGTCCGCATCCCCAACAAGGGCTCCGCGCGCTACCTCGCCCGCAAGTACAACAAGAATGAGACCTACATTCGGTGAGTTGCCAGCACTGGGGTATTCCAGGGGCCGGGCAGGGGGCTGGGGACCTGGGGAACTTCCACTCCACTCCTGGCAGCATGCAGAGAGAGGGTCCTGGCATACTTGGTCCCTGCAGCATCCTCCACCCAGGAGTGTTGCCACTAGAGCTTCTCCCCAACTTCTCCATGTCTTCCCAGCCCTCCTGCCTGCACCTGCCCACCCCACTGTCTCTTCTGGCCTGGGACATGCCCCATCCATGTCCACACTGCACCAGCCTGAATAATTGACAAGGGCCCTGGGAGCAACTGGGAGCACCTGGGAGCACCTGGGAGCTGGCTGGGGGACAGGGGAGGTTTGTGCTGCAGGATGGTTGGTTACCAGCCCTCTTTGCTGAGCACAATGGTACCCCCACAGGGAGAACTTCCTGGTGCTGGACATCTTCTTTGAGGCGCTCAACTACGAAGCCATTGAGCAGAAGAAAGCCTACGACCTTGCTGGGCTTCTCGGTGACTCCCCTTGCCTTCCTGTGGGGCCCTAAGGCGCGGAGCTCTGGGTCCCAGCCCTGGGAAGATGTGGGTCTGGTGGGGGAGGGATCACACAGAGCAGCAGCTAGCCACAGGCTGGCTGAAGGGTGGAATGCTGCTGACTGTCCCCTATCCCGCATGTCCCCCGCTCCGTCTGTCCTGCTGCCCCTGCCCCCATGACTGCTCTGTCCCCCACCATCCGGCAGCCCTGGCACTGCCCGCCGCCCTGCTGGCCCACCCCAGGCTTCCAGTGGGCTGCACAGCATCTCCTGGTGACCATCTTCCCCTCCTCCTCCCCAGGGGACATTGGGGGGCAGATGGGCCTGTTCATCGGTGCCAGCATCCTCACCATCTTGGAGATCCTGGACTACATCTATGAGGTGTGCTTAGCCTTCAGGGATGTGTCTCGGCAGTGGGTGGGAGGGCATAAAATGTGTGACCACCCCAGAGGGCTATTACAGCCCCCAAATTGTGGAACATCCAGAGGAAGGCAATGGGATGAGAATGGGTCCCCCAGCATTCCTCAGTGACCTGAGGGCAGGGAGGGTGATGGGCAGAGGTACTGTCCCACTGTCCCTGGGTGAGCAGGGGAGCGGGCAGCAGTTCCCTGTAGACCGGGGTGTCCACACAGAGGGTGCTACCTGTGTGCACGTCTGGGTCTGACCCCCCATCTGCACCCAGGTGATCCGAGATAAGGTGAGCCGGGTCCTGCGACGCTCCAAGCCACCTCTGAAGAAGCCCTCGGGCAGCATCGCCACACTGGGACTGGAGGAAATGAAGGACCAGGTACCCCTGCAGGGCTGGGCTGCCTGGAGGCTGCGAGAACAGGGCCTGGGCATGTGTCTGCCCCCACCCCATGGGATAGGGACATTGTCCCAAGATTGAGGGATGAGGTGTGGCCCTTCATTTGGTGCCTTCAGGCTGCAGAGTCAGGGCAGTCCCAGGAAGGCAGGGAGGTTGGTACTCCCGAGGGAGCTCCTGTGGACAGGCTGTGCTGGGTGGGAGGACCCGGGAGGTGGCAGGGTGCATGGAGTCTGTACCCAGCCTACTGACTGCCATTCCCACAGAGCCCCTGTGAGACACTGGGCCGGCACGTGGAGGGCGCCTACAACGCGGGCATCCTGCCCAACCACCACCACCACCACCACTACCCTCACCAGGGAGTCTTCGAGGACTTCGCCTGCTAGGCAAGACTGGGACTGGGGGGCAGCCCCCTGCCACCCCCCTCCCCAGCGTTCGCATGGAGAGGGACTGCGGCACCGGGTGCGGTGGGCACAGGCCCCTGCCTCCCCCACCCCACTGCCAGGACCAGCCACACCGTTCGCCCCCGGTGATGCCACTGGAGCTGCCTCAGCACCGGCACCGGAGCAGCCCCCCGGCCCTTTTGCCTGTCCCCTCTGCTTGTCCCTAGCACGTGGGCTCAGCCCAGTTTCAAGCACACAGCGCGGAGGGGGATGGGCATGCCGGGGGGTTTGGGGGAGCAGCAGGTGTGGGCCAGAGAGGCCCCGGTGCTGCAGAGCGTGAAGGGGGTAAGCTGAGGTTCCTGTGAGCCCCTCCAAGCCCTGCCCTGCTGACCCCTCCTGGGTGGTGGCCTCTGCCCTGCATGGTTTTCCCCAGGAGAGAGACATGCCTGGAACAGCTTCCCTCTGCCCAGGAACCAGCTACCCCCTTCCTGTTGCAGGACAGGGCAGCGTTGCAGGGCACCTCTCTGAGTAGCATGGCCCCCGAGGCCAGCCCAGGGACACCCCAACTGCAGCCACACCTGCATGGCACCACCCTGACCCCTGGCACCACCACCACTGTGACACCCCCCAAACATCTGCCTACCCTTGCCCAACCTCATGCAGCCTCTCAGGGCTGCAGCACCACCATCACTGTTCCCAGCCAGACCCCTGCACTGTGACTCCCCTTGCCACTCCAGTGTTGGCCCCCAATAATCTCCAGTCATTTCAGCACTGCAAACCTACTGCCTCCCCCGTCTCCTGCCCCAGTCCATTGTGACCCCTTCCTCTGCTTGCCCAGGTATTGCCCAAAGTGGCTCATCCCTTGGTGTAGCTGCCCAGCTCAGCCCAGGCAGCGTGGCGGGTCCTGCCCTCACTCCCCTGCCTGTCGCTGCTCTTTTGCACCGTGCACGTACCCCTTGCCATGCTCCCAGCCCCGGGTGCTGAGCACCCGCTGTGCCTCCCCCAGACTGTACATGGTTAAGAGGGTGCTCTGTGCCCAGCACCGCCCGGACAGCCACAGTCCAACCTGCTGGCTGGAGCCTTGGCCAGAACTGGCACCCACAGTCCTCCTGCCCGCCCTGAGGTGGCGGGACCCACGGCAGGACGCACGGCAGGACCCGCAGCACTCCCCCTGTCCTGTTGTACATTGCCTCCACCCCCTCCACTGTAGCAGCAGACACCAGCGCAGGGCAAAGTGCCCCAAAATATCTCAGGAGGGGGGGCGAGCTGGCAAAGCCCCCCTCAACACACACACTTGGCAGAGGGGGACCCCAGGGCAGGAATTTGGGACCTCTGGGGAAGGCTGGGGTTGAGCCAGGCAGCCTCTGGCCCTGCTGGTTTGGTCCCCATCCCTGGTGCCCACAGATAGAACGTGGCCATGCTGTGCCGTGCCCAAAGCCATAGATGCAGGAGGAGCCATCATCCTTGCAGCCCTCACGGCCCCACACATGGGAGGCGCAGGGTAGGGACCAGGGCACCAGCAGCCCTGGCTCTGGGTATGCCTGGTCCAACAGCTCCCCCAAAGTATGCACCACTGTGTAAGCATGTCCCCCGTGGGTGCAAGCACCCAACTGCGTGGTGTTCCACGTCCCCCTGCGTGGGGGATCCACAGCCAGCCTCCCGGCAGGGCAGCCACACTGGTGCTCCCCGGGCAGCCCTCCAGAGCACCCCGTGCCAGCTCCCTATGGGGTTCCCATGCACCAACCTGCAAGCAGGAGGGTCCCCGGAGGGGTGCCATGTGTTAGCCCAGGAATGTGCCACGGTCACGCCAGCCAGCCTTACACCGAGGTCTTCTGCGGCAAGTGGGGGGTGCAGGATGTGTCCCCTTCCTGCCAGCCGGAGCAGCGGGCCCTGAGCGGGGTGGGCATGGGCACCATGGCGGGAGGGCCAGCACGAACCGCCCTCGTGCTGGTCAACGTGAGAGATGTGCGTCACTGTTTTATAAATGTACAAACGCTCCCTAATAAAGAGGCACAAGTAGGTCCAGAGATGCCTGCGAGGGCTGATGGGGCAGGGAGATGGGTGAGACACCACCCTAGAGGAGAGGTGGTGGTGGGACCCAGGGAACACTGTACAGCCCTGCGCTCGTGTGCGAGGGGTGCAGGGTGAAACTGAAACAGGGGAGGCAGAGGGTGGGTGGAGGGGAAGGGGGGCCCTGCTGGGGCTTTCCCTGGCAGAGGTGCTCCTCCAGCTCCTGCCTTCTCCAGACCTTTCTCCATCTGCCCCAGCTACCCTGCAGCACAAAGAGGACATGGTAGGAAACAGTAGCTGACCTCTTGGTGAAGGCTGCCAGCACCAGGCACCACAGGTTTCCCTCTAAACCAGTGAGGGCTGAAAATGCCTGAGTTAACCGGGTGCAGCTGGGACACACGGCCACATCCCACAGCTCACACCATGCCCTGTGAGAAGAGCACTGAGGTTGGATGCCAAAGGGAAAAGCAGGGAAATAGCTACATCCTCCACATCTTTTTATCACCAAGAGGATTGGGTCCCTTTGGAATGAGACTGTCCCTGCCACCAGATTCTGACTGATCTGCCCCTCCAGGATGCCCCATCACCACACCAAGACAGTAACTGGGAGCTCATGGTGCCTCCTGCTCTACAGTGAAGACGTGTCACAGGAGCTGGGCAAGGAGAGCAGGATTGTGTGGCGAGCCCACGAGGTCCTTCCTCAGCATGTCCTCCAGCTCCTTCAGCACCATGCACAGGAGTGAAGCATGGCAGAAGGAAAGGCTGAGCTTCATGCATGGCCCATCCCAGCTTGTCTGCCTATAAACTGGCCTCAGGACCATTCCCAGGAGCCCTGTAGTGATGACCTAGTGAAGATTTGACATATCTTTCTCTCTGTTGCTCTCAGCACCTCTATTCTTTACTTGACAACTTCCAGGTGCTGTCTTGGAAGTGACAGCTTCTGTAGTGTCTCCCACTTTTCCAAACAGGACAGGCAGACAAGGTGAACCCAGCACCACACCCTGCCTGTGACATGCCTCATGTCCCAGTGCAGATGGCACTGGGCTGAGGAGGGCCAGTGGGACAACCCAGGGTCAACCACAAACCCCAGTGCTGTGGCCCCTGGGTGCCCCCTCCCACGCTGTGCCTGTTCAAGGGCCACCAGGGGCTTGGTCCTCCCCAGAGATGACGATGCTGCCACCTGGGGCTCACCCAGCACAGCACTGCTTGAAACACCTGTAATGAGCCACATGAAATAGCTGGGGCATAATTAGAAGGGGATCCACTACAGTGAAACAGGCCCTTAATTTTAATGAGCACAGCCCTCTGGACAGATGCCAAGTACCTGATCACAGCAGGACTGGCTGTGCTGGCGACAGCTTCTGTCACCCTAGAGGTGACAACCCCAGAAGACACAGCTCCTGTGGTGTCAGTCCCCAGGGAGTTGGCACCAGGATGGAGCAGGCAGCAAGGATCTCTTCTGTCTATGGGGTAGACATCTCCTTTGGTCACTTTCCAATGTGCCTCCACTGCCATGAACAGTAATTACAGCTGTTTCCGTAGAAAAGCTGCATTTCAAATAAAACAAAACCATCCAGCTTGGGAGCAGAGGGTTTGGAAATAAGCCCCAAAATGCAATGGGACATGTGGTCTCACTGCTGTCACCTCCTCCCCAAGCATCTCCTGCCTGGAGAGGTTGATGGTGACAGGCAACACCTTGAGAAAGGAGTGACTCTCGGCATGTCTGTATGGCGTGCAAATACCAGGCTCACTGCTTTGCTCTTTGATCATCTGCCCGTGACTCTCTTGCTGGAAAAATGTACTGGTGGTGCCAATCAGTCAGGCCAGGCATGGGACACACGGCACCCACTTTCCAGCACTCAGCCCCTGACAGTGGGCAAGCAGGCTGGAAAAACCAAGGAGACAATTAAAATCAAAGTCCAAGCAGGATGCCTGCCTCTTCCCCCAGTGCCAGAGCTTCAGGGTCTTGCATCCTGCCAGTGCTGGGCTGGTGTGGCCCCAGAGGGGACATCCCTGGGCATAGCCAGATATGCTGACACCCCGTGGAAGGAAACCCCTGAATGCAGGCACACGCTGACAGCAGTTCTGCCTGCACCTACAGCTTTCCTTCTTCATTGAAATGCTCTGATTTCCCTGAGCTTAGCCAGAATAAACCCTAACCAAAGCCGCTCACGGAGGGGCTCAGCAGTATGTTGGGCATCCAAGGCACTGGAAGCAGGCCCAGCCTGGCACCTCCCTGTCTGCTCCTCCTCAAGCAGAGCAGCTTCTTCTGCCTTCACTTAGAGACAGGAGGAAACGTGTGCTGGAGTTGGGTCCCGACCTGTGGTCGGTAGAGCTGCTCCTGCGGCACAGGCAGTGATGCACCACTGGCCCCTTCCCAATGAAAGCATGGGGAATAAAGGGCATTGCACTTTCCCTTGCCCCCCAGCCCTTTCCTGGCACAGCCGCAATTCCCATATCCTCCCAAAGGTCAGCCATCAAACTGATTAATATTGCTGGGGCTGAAGTAGCTTTGCCGGGGAGTTTAGCACAGCCTGAAGTGACCCGAGCAGGGCTAGAGAGGCAGGTCTTAGTGTTGTGTGTGCAGACACAGGAAAACAAACTAGGGTGGGGGGAGAACAGCAGTGGCTTGTGTTTTCCCCAGTTTGAGTCCCTTTCCTTGCCACAGTGCTTAAGTGAAAGGGGAGGCAGGAGGAGAGGCAGGTGCCCACGCAGGCCCAGTGCATTCATACATTCCCTCTTGTGCTTCGGAGTGCTCTGAATCACCCCTTCACTCTCTCTTCTGAAAAACTTTACAAGAGGAGGAAGTTGCTCTGCCTCTCGATTGCTGTGGTGAGCCAGTAACACTTAAAAAATTTCCACAAGGGAAGCAGAAGTCTACAAGGCAGGAGACAAGTCTTCTCCTGCCTCGTTGGTAAAACTGACCTTTCACTGCCCTGCCTCTGCAACTGGAGAAGTGCAAAAATCCACACATTGTATGAAAGTACTGGTCAGACCTGAAGAGGGATCACAGAATGTCTCTGTTTGCTCAGCTGCCATCAGCACCCAGGGCTGCTCCTCCAACCCCTTTCAAAGGTGTCACTGTCCCAGTCTGGTGCCCTGCCTGCACCTGCCAGCCCTATGAGGGCAGGAGAGGGGCAGAGCACAGCTGTGCCCAAGACCCCATTGTCACAGGTCTCTGCCACGTCCCAGTGAGCAACAGCCAGCGCTCACTTCACAGGCAGTGCTCACCTTGCTCGTGTCACCAAACTCCTTCCCAAAGCTTTGCACGTCCTTCTTCAGGGTTTCGTCATGTTTTGATGCTGCAAATAACCTGGCAAACACTGGAACAGCTTCAAGCCCTGCCAGCTCCCTTGGAAAGGGAGCAGTAACTGTGCTGGGAGTGCCACAAGCACTGTCATTTCCTCATACATATGTCAGAGCAGGGAGGCTCTGCTGGTATTAATAGTGCAGAGCGTTAAGTATGCAAATACCTCTAACTCGGTCTGGGCAAACAGCAGTGAGGCAAGAGCAACTTTATCTAGACAGTCTCATGATAATTAAATGACAATTCTGGGTTTCTTTTCACAGCCAACTTGATTTGAAGCCACTTTATTACCATTTGGATACTCTTCTAATGCCTAATCACATCTTACTACTTGGTTCGCTTTTCAAAGGATAAATGTATCTGTAACACACCTGCATCTGCCTTCCTCCCTCTGTCCCAGATTTCCACTTAAAGGGAATTAAGGATGTGCTCAGGGAAGACCAAAAATAGAAATACTCAGTACAAGCTAACAGTTACTCTCTGAAATATAATAAAATTATATTTAAACATATACACTCCTACACCATGGATACAGAGACTAGAGCAGGAAGAGATGAATGAGGTATCCTTGGAAAAGGCATACCACACAGCCCAGGGGCTCTCCATGAGTTTTGCTGAGCACTAGCAGCCTTGATAAGTAATAGTGAGTAGGTTCAGTTAATTTTTTGGGGGGTGTCTCTTTGATACATGTGTTTCATGAAGCAGTAAAAAATGATAAGTAAAGGGCTGGTGGGAAGAGCACACATGAAAATCATGCCTGGAGCAGGCAGCATGGGCAGGGGACAGTCCCCACACCTCATAATGCAAATAGGAGCTGTAGGTGATGAAACGGTTCAGGACAGGACCACAGTGCTCTGTCCAATTCAGAACTGGAAAACACAACTGCTGAGAAGCCCTGAGATGTAAAACAGCCCAAAAAGGGGTGAAAGCAATGCAGAGAGGGCAGATCCAGCACTAGTGATCCAACACGGTGCTCAGATCCAGTTTCCGGCCTGGGAGTTTCCTTCAGAGCTGATCCGAGATCCTGGAGGGCAGAGTTCACCTCACCTGAGCAGCCTCCTCAGGTAAAGGATGTTGCAGGTGCTTGGGGAAAGAAGCATTTCTGTAAGGAATCTGTTCTGCCAGCTGCAGACAGAATTTAGACAAGCAGCCAGCACCTACCACCACACAGACCCCCAGCAGAAGACCCACAGGTGCCTCACGAAAGAATCAGGCAGACTCACCGGTACATCTCTCCATTTTATTAGTGTAAATGCACCCCATCCCCCCTCCTTTCCCCCCTATTAAATACAAACCAGGAGCAGAGAGCGGCTCCTCAGTCGCTTTCTCCTTAGGAGATGCACAGCCAAACCCTCTGCCGTGCCCATCGGTGTCGGGGACAATGTCCCTCGACCCTGAGGGCAGCCCCGCAGCGGGGAGGGATCCCACCTCTGTCAGGAGGCTCTCGTCTGAGGGCTGTGACCTCCAACGTCCTATCCATACTGCGAAGGCCGAGGCGGCCTGGGTCATGGTTCCCATGGGGAGCAGCTCACAGTACGTGAAATCAGCAGGATCCCCTCCAGCACCCCCTACACCCACCGGCCCCAGGGGCCAAGTTCCTCACACCCCAACCAGCCAGGAGCACTCCAGCTCATTGCCAAGTGGAAAAACCCCAAAACCAACATCGTTATTGCTCTTTTGGGATGGGATGTACCCCATTCCACTGTCCAAGCTTGTGGCAGGCACAGGGACGTGTCCCTCCCTGTACAACCAGGCCAATGCTCCAAAGGAGCGAGGGGCACAGTCCTATCCCAGGACACTGGGGGAACTACGAGGGATCACTCCAGGCCCTGTGGCAGACACGGCCCTGCAGCAGGGAGACTTTGGGCTCTACATTCCCCCAGTTGAGGGGGGACAGCAAGAGACAGGGCAGCCCATCTCCCCAGTGCTCAGCAGCAGTGCCAGGACAGAGGGATGGGGCCAGCAGCCAGCAGCTCTGGATGAGGAGCCAGGCATTGCAGCTTGCAGCTCAGTGACTCTGACCCCATCTTGCCCCGGGGTCTGCACAGCCGTGGCCGCTTGAGAAAGACCCAGGCACCCTGGGCTGGCAGACCCCGGCCTGGACAGCCCCCGTGGGGCAAGTCACGAGCTCGGACACCAGCAATCCCTGCAGCTGCTGGAGAAGGAAGACAGATTTGGGCAGCAGAGGTGGAGTGGGCAGGCAGGCATGGCACAGCCAGCCCCTCCACGATCCAGGGTTCAGGTGCTGTTCCCCTGCTCCTGCTCAAAAAGGACCATGGCCAGCTGGGAGCGAGATCCCACGCCCTCCAGGCTGCTCTGCACACAGCGGTGGTAGATGTCCTCGCTGAGCCGGGGGTTGCAGGCCTGGTGCCGGTAGTGCTGCAGCAGGGCAGGCTCCACTGCCCGGAAGACATGGAGGTTGGAATACTTGATGAACATGTCGTAGATGTCCAGGGTCTCCAGGATGTCCTCGTTCTCCTGCACGTCCCCTGCCATGCGGGTGCGTGCTGCCATGTAGTCGGCATTGTAGAAGCAGGCTTCATGGAAGACGTCACGGTCAAAGCGCCCCATGTCCCGCAGCAGGTCCAGCGTGGTGGGTGGCACCTGGTTGTGGTAAGCAATGGCTGGGTTGTAGCCCTGGAAGTGGATGGGGAAGAAAACCTGCCAGTTGTTTATGGTGTTCATCCGGCAGCGGTTCAGGAAGTCAACAGTGACCTCTGTCCCCACGCCAGCCACAAAGAAAAGCGTGTCCACGGGATGCTTCTTGGAGATGATGTCCATGACCTTGATTTGGGAGGGTGCATCTGTCTTAACGCTGATCCAGGGGATCTTTACCTCCGCATACTTGCGCTCGTACTCGGTGATCTGGGACTTCACAGAGGCAAAGATGTCATTCTGGGTGACCTGCTGAGCCTCAAAGGGGTCATAGATGAAGAGGAACGTGAGCACCGCGTTCTCGCTGCTCTCGAAGGCGGCTGCCGCATAAGCCTCCAGAAAGCGGGCGGCGTAGTCGCGGTCGTGGGCCGTCAGCGGCAGGATGACGTTGATGCGACTGGCCTCCGTCACGTAGGGCATGGGGATGATCTCCACCTCGCTGAGGGGCCGCACCAGGTGCACTCGCTTGGTGACGGAGTGGCTGTGCCCCTTCTGGGTGACCACCTCCACCTGAAGGTCCAGCGTGTACTCCATGCCGCGCGTGGGGTCGAAGCGCCGGTACCCGTTCACCAGCTGCTGCTTGCGGACGTGCAGCACCGGCTGGTACTTGCGGTTCAGCTCCTCCATGGCCGTGGCCACCACGTCGGCCACGTCCGCCAGATCCGCACCGTGCAGCTCACACTTGGGGGAGCCATCCACACAGGCATAGACCTGCTCCTCTGTGAAGTAGTCCCAGCGCAGCACCTCGAAGCGGGTTTTGGGCTGGAATGGGGGTGGGATGCCAATAGGCCACGTGGCGACGTGGTCCCCGTCAGCAGACAGACTGCTGGCGTTCTGGATCTCCATCTGCAAGACAAGAGACGGAGCAGTGAGAGCCAAGGCAGACACAAGTAGGTCTTCCAGCTCTGGCAGCACTCAAGCTGACTCCTGATACTCAGAGATCAGCCAGAGCTGGCTCAAAGAGCAGTGCCAGAACAACTCTGTTGTCAACCTGACTCCTGTCCAGCACCTCAGGTTTTCTCCCCCACCCTATCCAGCCTTTGTGACAGATCTCTGTACCCTTCTGGCTTCATCACCCTGAACTACCACTGCATGTCCAGGACCCATCTAGGTCCAAAGCTGCTTTCCAGACAGCACCACTGCCTCTGTAGCCACATAAGCTCAGCTGATCCTGTCCAACAGCAGGAACAGGTGAGAAACCCGCAGAGAAACCAGAAAGCCCGTGGGGATGACAAATGAAACCAAGGCCCTCCCAGCCAAGCCAGGTCTCACCTGGAGCTGCTGGATCTCCTGATAGGTTCTCTCAAGCTCCACCTGTGCAAAGTACTTGTGCAGCCGGTACATCTGGAGGGGATCCAGCACAGGGTGGACAGTGAAGGCGCTCTGGAAACGGAGGTCGGTCTCCCGTTCAGGGTCTGCGTTCTTCCCCAGCTCAAAATAGTGGTAATGCAGACCCTGTGCCAGCCAGGAGAGATAGGTCACAGCCAGCCCCAACCTGTACTCCCACACCACCAGATGCCAGCACAGCAAGCTCAAAGGATGTCAGGGTGCAACAGCTAGTCCTCCCAGGACCTGGGAGCCCACAGGGAGGAGGGAAAACACTGGGCCAGGATCCAGCCATCTCTGCTGCAGAACCTACCTCATGTTCCTCAGCACAGTTGACACCTGTGTAGTCAATGATGCAGCGGCCCAGCCACTCATCAGGCCGGGCACTGAGGATGTCATTGCGGCAGCTCTCCAGGTGCTGCTGCAGGAGCAGGAGGAGGCTGCGGGACAGCAAGTAGCCAAACCCTCCGTAGCAGTAACGTCCCTCAGTGTCCCCGCCGATGAACTCCTCAGGACGACCCAGGTAGAGGTGGGTGTCAATGCTGAGGTGGGCAACCAGGCGGCTGATGCGGTGCGCCTCCGTGTAGGTATCATCCTGCACCAGGAAGAACCAGTCGAAATCGTTCACGTAGTGGTCCAGAAGGTACCTGATGGTCTGGTACATGTTCCAGATGGGCCTCTCGTCACTGTGTGTCACCACCGTCATGCCATGGGGCACCTTGCGGCCCCGCGTGCCCGTGAAGTACACCAGGCGCTCCAGGCGGTGGGCCAGCGTGCGGTTGACAGCCACCCCCAGCGTGTTCAGCGTGCTCTTGGAGGTCAGCACACCCACGAAGAGCCGCTGCCGCATCCCCAGCTCCGTGCTGATGTATCGGGTCCTGCAAGAAGGACACAATGTATGGCTCTTAGGGCACCGCAACCCACCCCAGCCTGCGCCCTCCCTGCTGTAACCAATGGCACCAACCTCGGTTCCTCTGCAGGAACTGCTCCCAGGCTTCAGCCAGGCACACAGGACATCACCCCAGTGTCACCAGCTGCCACTACGCCTGTGTCAGAGGCACTGCAGAGCACTTTGCTGAGGTCCCCCGTACACTTGAGACCAAGGGGGACCCTACCTTCCCATGAGCTGGCCAGTCCAGCTCAAAACAGATGCTCTCAAAAGGCTGAGCACAGCTAAAAGCAGGAAACAGGGCTGCACAACCCAGCTCTAGCAGGGACATGACCCACCAGACACCCCAACCATGAGGCTAGCCCCAGCCAGGTCAGCTGAACCGGGAAGCACCTTCCTGCCACGCCTGCCAGACATACTGCTCTAGAGCAGGCAGGCAGGAGAGCCGGTGCTGCCCTCCCTGGGGAAGCCAGGCCCCACACAGGTCGCTGAAGCCAGCAAGGGGCTGGTTGTATCCCCCTCCCCACCACGGCCCCCAGCTGTCGCACTCACAACGACTTCCAGGTTTAATTCTCCCAGTCTGGCGCAGCAGCAGGAAGCGACCCCCCCATCACATCCCCCAACGGCCGCCTGGTACACAGTGGCCCCATTCAGCCCCCTCCATCCGCCCACCACCTCGCCAGGACAAGGAGGCCCTTTCACTGCCTGCTCCCTGTCATCCAGGGGACGCTGGGACGGCGCTGCAGCCCACTCCGACTCCGGAGCAGGCTGGCGTTTGCAGCACCGGCTGGGGACGTGCCACCAGGGGAGGGGTCCCTGCTCGGCCAGGAGGGGACCGTGGCGGGGTGCCCGGCAGCGCGGGCTGCAGCAGGCAGCCTTGGCACAGCGGGCAGCAGCACGGGCAGGAGGCGGTAAAGTGGGGCACAAGGGAGGCAAGGAAGCCGCTGGGAAAGGCACTCGCAGTGAGGAAAAACCCGTCTGCAGCCCGAGGTGGCTGAAGGCAGGGCAAAGCACACCGCTGGGCCTTCTGCCACGGCCCCCCGTGAAGCCCCCCAGCCCCGGCGCGGCAGGCACCTGAAGCTCGCCCGCAGCTACCCCAGATAAGCCCCGGTGAGCGGCGGCCCAGCTCCCCCGGCCCGGCCCGGCCCCCCCGCACCTGACGGCCTTCTTGGCGGCCCTGCCGGGGCTGGGCGGGCGGTAGGGCACGACGCGGGGCTCCCAGCTGTCAGCGCCCAGCGCGGCGGGC
>VZRO01008344.1:215482-238563 GCA_013397915.1 Daphoenositta chrysoptera | reverse complement strand
GAGGGGGCTCGGGGGGCCCGGGGCGGGCGGCAGCAGGTGGGTGAGTCCCGGCGCCAATGAGCAGGCGCTGGGCTCCCCTAGCAACAGTGCCCGCGCCAATGGGCGCCGCCAGCCGCCCGCACCGCTGCCCGCAGCCCTGCCCGGCGCCCCGCCATCCCGTGCCATCCCGTGCCATCCCGTGCCATCCCTGCACCAGCCGTGCCGTGCCGTGCCGTGCCGCATCCCCGCTGCCCTGGGCCGGCAGAGCCCCGCTCGCACTCCACACAGCATCGCCCATCCCCACCGGGGCCGGAGCGTCGCTCCTGGGCTCTGCGGGTAAAGTCCAATCCTGCTTAGCATCCCCCCGGGGGCTGGAGCGGGGGCCCAGCGCTTGGCTGCCCGCTCCCTGCCCGCCTGCTTCCTTGGGATTAGGCTCTGTGCTCGGCTTCCCCACGGGGATTTGCCCTGGCTGGTGTTGCCTTCCCCAGCCGAAGGGAGGGAGGAGGTTGCCGGCAAGGGATGAGATGCCAGTGGAGCCCGTCTGGGCAGCAGCAAGGTGCTGGGCAACAGGAAGCCATGACTGCAGCCTTTGCCCTCTTCCCAGCTCCTTCCCAGAGTGCTGTTTTTGTGAGCTGTCCTGAACTGGCCGCTTAAACTTGGCAGTTGGAAGGAGTGATGCTGGCCTGGGGACAATTTGTGACAATAAACCCATTCTAAACCAACTGAGCCTGTAAAGGGACTAGGAGGGTGAAGGGGTGATGGAACTGGCTCCAGGTGGGAGCAGGCAGATGGATGCTGTAATTAGGTTTAAACTGAAGCTGGATCAGTCTTTGCAGGGGATTATGACCCCTCCGTCTGTGTAGGCGCTGCGGGGGGCCCAGTAACTGTTTGCTCAGCATCCCAGCACAGCCATAGCATTACGGGTGAGCCCTTGGGTAAAGGGCAGTGCCAGCTACGGCTGGTGCCCTTCCAGCCCCATGGATTGGCATGGGAGGGCTGGATCTAGTGTGAAGGCCCAACTTGTTTTTACAAGGACAGTAGGAGCTGGAGCAGAGATGAAAAATAGCCAGAAATATGATTAGAGGATTGGAGAAAATGCCTTGGAGTACAAGCTTAAAGAGCTCAATCTGTTTAGCCTATAAAAATAGAAGACTGAGGGGTGACTTAATTACTGAGCATAATTACTTCACAGGCAGAAAATACCAGGTTGTGGAAGTCTCCCGTTAATCGAGCAGGGAAAGGGTGCCGGAGAGGCATGGGCAGGAAAATTGAAGCCACAGACAAATTATTAAGCGATATGAAGCTCCTGGGGGTACAGGCAGGCTCTTTGGGGACAGCACATCCCTTCAGCCACGCGTTGGGTGACAGTCTGCACCCCCACTGATGAGGCTGTTCCCCCATTCCCTCCGTTCCCACCCAGGTAGCGGGGGGACGGAGCAGGATTTCTGGTGGCTGGGTGCTGAGTGGTGGCATCGCTGCCAGGCACGTGCCAGCAGTTCCTGCATTCTCCTTGTCTCTCCCAGCAGGTGGGGCGGGTGCCGGGACACAGTTCTGCCGGCGAGCTATGAGGCAGGAGTGGGGACTTTGATGCCTCTCCCAGGAGTCCCCAGAGCCATGACTGCAACTGTGCAGACGCTGCGGTTCAAGCTGCTGCCGCACGAGCCGGGCCAGGAGTGGGGGCACAGCTGCCAGCAGGAAATTGAGCGTCGCTACCAGGTGGTGCCCTCAGTGGTGTGCGCCATGTGCTGCCTTTTTGGCATCATCTACTGCTTCTTCGGTGAGCCAGGCCAGCCCAACAGCTGGTGGGGCAAGTGGGGAGGAGGGCAGAGGGGAGCTGGGGGGTGCTGGCTGTCCAGGCCCTGAGTATGGTGATCTCTCCACAGGCTACCGCTGCTTCAAGGCTGTCATGTTCCTGACAGGGCTGATGTTTGGCTCTATCATCATCTTCATGCTGTGCTACAAGGAGAGGGTGCTGGACACGCAGCTGAGCGTGGAGGCCTCAGTGGGCATCGGGTTGGGCATCGGAGTCTTGTGTGGGCTGGTCACCATGCTGGTGCGCAGCGTCGGCCTCTTCATGGTGGGGCTGCTCCTGGGGCTGCTGCTGGCGGTGGCCACGCTGGTGGTGATGGAGCAGTTCTACCACCCACCAACGGTGTGGATCCCCATCGCTCTGCTCCTGGGTGTGGGGATGCTCTTCGCTGTCCTCACCCTGCAGTGGCAGCGCTTCTTCACCACCCTCTCCACCGCCGTCTTCGGCAGCGCCATCATGACCGTCACTGTCGACTACTTCATCGAGCTCTTCCTCCTGGTGCAGTACATCTACGAGCGCATCAAGGTGGCCCCTGCTCGCCCCGTGTGCTGGTACAGCTGGGTCATTCTGGGCGTCTGGCCGCTCCTCACCACGCTGGGTGTCCTGGTCCAGTGGAAGGTCACAGGCGAGGGCTACTCCCATACAGAAGGTGCGTGGGGAGTGGGGCAGGTGGGCATGGCACAGGGTGAGTGTAGGAGCTGGGAACCTGGGGAGTGGGGTGGAGGTTTCCAGCACCTGGTTCAGATGGACAGATATGGGGTTCAGGACTCGGTGGCAGCACACCACCCGAGGGAGGCCTGGTTGCACAAAGTTGGCGCTGCTTTGGCTGCGGGGATTGTTGGGATGTGCTCCCCAGAGCTCACAGGCCTCTTTGCTCCGCAGTGATCATCAGCCGGCAGCAGCGCCGCGTGCAGCTGATGCGCATCAAGCAGCGGGAAGACCGGAAGGAGAAGAAGAAGAAGCGGAGACCCCACCACCCACCACCCCACCAGCACAAAGCCCACCCCCCCGAGCCTGCTTACCGCCGCAAGCCCAACCCTGTGCGCCGCTTTGACGGGGACGTGCTCTCCCCCGTGAGTCCCGCAGCCAGGGTAGAGATCTCCCCCAGCCTCCGCAGCCGTTCCTTCTCAATGTGGGTGGGCTGGGGCTTGGAGAGGTGCCCAGGCACCAGTTGACATCTGAGCTCGGTGAGGGATGAGACCGGGGCATCCCGGGGACTGGGCAACTCAGGAAGGGCTAAGCTGGCGCATTACCACCATGGAGCACTTCAGCCTTTGCAAGCAAATGAAAACTGCTGGCCAAGAGCACTGTGGGCAAAGTAGAAACAAGCAGTAGGCAAGGAGCAAAATGCTCAGNCCACGCTGGGTGTCCTGGTCCAGTGGAAGGTCACAGGCGAGGGCTACTCGCATACAGAAGGTGCGTGGGGAGTGGGGCAGGTGGGCATGGCACAGGGTGAGTGTAGGAGCTGGGAACCTGGGGAGTGGGGTTCAGGACTCTGTGGCAGCACACCACCCGAGGGAGGCCTGGTTGCACAAAGTTGGCGCTGGTTTGGCTGCGGGGATCGTTGGGATGTGCTCCCCAGAGCTCACAGGCCTCTTTGCTCCGCAGTGATCATCAGCCGGCAGCAGCGCCGCGTGCAGCTGATGCGCATCAAGCAGCGGGAAGACCGGAAGGAGAAGAAGAAGAAGCGGAGACCCCACCACCCACCACCCCACCAGCACAAAGCCCACCCCCCCGAGCCTGCTTACCGCCGCAAGCCCAACCCTGTGCGCCGCTTTGACGGGGACGTGCTCTCCCCCGTGAGTCCCGCAGCCAGGGTAGAGATCTCCCCCAGCCTCCGCAGCCGTTCCTTCTCAATGTGGGTGGGCTGGGGCTTGGAGAGGTGCCCAGGCACCAGTTGACATCTGAGCTCGGTGAGGGATGAGACCGGGGCATCCCGGGGACTGGGCAACTCAGGAAGGGCTAAGCTGGCGCATTACCACCATGGAGCACTTCAGCCTTTGCAAGCAAATGAAAACTGCTGGCCAAGAGCACTGTGGGCAAAGTAGAAACAAGCAGTAGGCAAGGAGCAAAATGCTCAGGGGAGGGATAAGGCCGTGCTCCCTGCTGTGGCCAGCCACTGGAGGGCTTGAGTGCTGGGGATTCCACTGGGCTGTTTTTGAGGGGGGCCAGGCAGGGGCTGCTGCAGCATTTAGGGTGGGGTGGTGGGGTGCAGTGATCCAGGAGCAGAGCCCCCCCCTCACTTTCTGCTCCCCCTCTCTCACAGAGCTACATCCAGAGTTTCCGAGAGCGGCAGACGGGACCGTCGCTGAACAGCCTCATCGCCAGCTCCCATGCCGTGGTGGACCTGGACTATGACTGCAGCTCCACCGTGCCCCTCACCACAGGCTCTGGCCCTGCCGTGAGGGTATGAGCCAACCCAGTGACCTCGAGCAACACCAGCACCCCAGCCTGCTCTGACAGAACCCCTGAGACAGGCAGGGCTTTGTCGTCGGTCCCAAGTGGCCACACGTGGCTTGGGGCTGCAGATGGAGACCCTTCTTGGAGACACGTGGGACTTGCCTGTGGAAGCCCCAGCTGCCTGTGGGGCCCAAAGGTGCTGGGGAAGCCCTTTGGCAGGGACTCGGCCCAAGGACCAGAACCCATGGACGTGCAGTGCGGGTGGCTCTGCTGGGGTGGTGGGTCCCCGAGCCCCCACTGCTGTGCGTTTCCCTGCGGCCTGGGCACGCTCATCCTGCATCTTAACATTTCCCCATATTTGAGTCCCCCCCTTCCCAAGAGCAGTTCCCCACGCCTGCCCCTGCCCCATCGCACCCCCAGCAACTCCCCAAGTGCCTGTCCCCTATGTCCCTTCCTCAAAGAGCAGGTCCCACAGCCCTTTTCCCAGCAGGGACTCCCCTGAGCATGTGTGCCCTGTCCCACCCTGTCCCCAAGAGCAGCTCCCAGGCAACGCTTCCCAAAACCTGCCTCCTCAGAAGATCCTTCTGCCCTTGCCACCCTCCCTACACCCCAGAGCGGCTCACCACTCCTTTTTCCCAAGCTGGACCGGGGTGGTCCTGGGGCAGAGACTGCCACGACCAGGTGGTTCCCAGGGTGATGCTGGCAATTGGTGCCTGTCCAGCAGGAGCTGCACTGGCAGGGTGCATCCCCCACAACATGTTTTGATGGGAGACAGGACACTGGCTCCAGCCTTTGGGCAGAGGCTGGGCTGCCTCAGGGATGCGGGGACCCCTGCAGCATCAGAGACCGTCGCTGTTTTGCTGGCGACTGGATTTTTATAGTGGCCGGGGGACCCTGGGGCAGGGCAGGGCAGGAGCCCCTGCCCAGAGCACTGCTGCGGGCAGAGGCTCACGCCTTGTATATATTTCTCTTGCTGTGATTTGTATTAACTTATTACGGAGTGAGCCAGGATTTCCCCATGGCCAGGCAGGCAGGATGGAGGTGAGACTGGACCGGGGAGCCCTCTGCTTTGGGAGCCCCCCCAGCCCAGCCCAGCTGGCCCCGCTGCCCCAGGAACTGCATGTTTCTGCCAGGCACCCCCTTCCCGCAGCGTTGTGCTGCCATCCCCCTTTTCAGTTTCTTTTGTAAATGTGCCAAACGCTGCTGAGGCCTCGGCCACACAGTAAAGAGCCTTTCGGAGTCTGGCGTGCAAGGCCAAGGGCTGCGCGGCGGGCAGGGGTGAGGGGGGCCCCGAGGGCCGGGCTTCCAGGGATGCTGAGCTGGATGTAGAGTGGTGCCACCACCTTTTCTCTTAACGGGACCCCTGCTTGCTGGTGGGGAAGAAGCCATGTCAGAAAAAAAGGCTGTTTAATGCAGAGCCCTGAGGCTGGAGCAGGCTGGGGATGGTGTCCGTGTGTCTGTACAGGCCAAGGGGGAGCGTGACCCCGTCTCCCAGAAGTGGCATCCATCAGTCTGCGTGCAGGCTCTGAGTACTGCATCCTGGCTTCTAGCTCCCTGTGGGAACAACGGGAGTCAGAGAGAGCTGGAGCATTGCCAGAGCTGGTGGGGCACCCAAAAGGTGTATCCCAGACAAGGAGGAACAGACCCTTGGCACTGTATCCAGCCTGCTCCCCCCGGCCCAGCACTCAGACTCTTGCAAGCAGTCGGGGATGGGGCTGGGCTTCTGGTTTCCCTTCACTGCAAGGCACAGCAGCAGTGGCAGTGGTGCCCCTCCAGGTGCCCACTCACCCTCCACGAGGAGCCGGGCAGTGGAGCGGTCATCGAAGGCGTCGCAGGTGTACGAGTCCTCGTCCTCAGGGCCCACGCGGTGAATGATGAGAGTGCGGTAGCAGTCCAGATTGCAGATCTCATACTTGTCACCAGCAAAGATCTCGGTGTCCCCACGGAGCCAGCGCACCCGGCCCCGGGCGTGGGACACGGTGCACTCCAGCGTCGCCTTGTGCCTCGCCAGCACCGTCTTGTCCCGCAGGGGCTTCACAATGCGGATGGGCAGCGCTGGCGGGTGGGGGCGAGGTGTCAGCACGGTGGGGTGAGCGGGCTTCTATGGGGACACTGCCAGCTGACCTGGGACACCCCAGCCCTGGTGCTGGGAGCCCAGCCAGACCTCGGCCCGCACTGGTACCTTCCACCTGCAGACTGGCCTCCGAGATGACCGTCCTGGCTGCGAAGCGGATGAGTCCCTTGTCCTCAGGGCGCACACCACAGAATAGCAGGAAATGCCGGGTCCCTGGGGAGGGAGAGGCTGGCTCCAGGCAACAGAGGCGACAGCAGTGGTCACCCCTAGTAGTCAGGGGGACAGGGACCCCCCTTCGTCTACACAAACTCCCCTTGCTTGCATTTGCCCCATCCCAGCCCCAAACCAGGTGTGGAACCACCTGCACCCGTACCTTCTTGTCGTATTTTCACTGTGCTGGAGACCTTGATTTTCTCCCCATCCCGAAACCACTCGCCCGTCACATCCCCATGTGACAGCTCGCAGGTGAAGACCGCGTTGTCACCCTCCCGCACCTGGACGTCCTGCAGCTCCTGCACAACGTGGACCTGGCGCTCTGCGGGTAAGGGACAGGGTGCCAGGGCAGCCAAGGAGGAGGGGAGCAGGCAGCGTAGGGTTTGGGGGTGTGCACGCCGCCGGGAGCTGGGTGGCCGTACCCTGGACGTGCAGCGTGGCGGAGGCCCGGCAGTCCCCTGCGTCGCAGGTGTAGCTGCCGGCGTCGGGCAGCTCGCAGCGGCTCAGCTGCAGGATGCGGCGCCGGCCCGCTGAGTAGATGCGGCAGTGGGGTCCCGGCCGCAGCTCCTGTCCGTCCTGCTCGGGGCAAACACGCAGCACCCCACTGCTTTGGCCCCTCTGCTCTGTCTGCAGCCCTGGCAGGGAGGGCGGCAGCCAGGGGACAAAGCAAGGAGGGCGCGGCCGGGCGCTGCTGGAGGGGATCGGGGTGAACCCTCACCTTGAACCATTTCACCTCTGCGTTGGGGCGAGACAGCTCGCACTCGAAGCTGGCGACCCCGGTCTCTGGGACGCCCAGGTCTCGTGGGACCCTCACCATAGTGACTGGAGGTTCTGAGGAGGCAGGACACAGGACAGGAAGGTTTGGTAAGATAAAGGCGTGGACTTGGGGCTGCAGGGAAGAGTAGCTGTGGCTGGGGCATTTCAGCATGGGGTGAGAGTGGCGCTACCCATGGGCAAGCACTCATCAGTGGTGTTCCAGCTGGCTCTGGACCCAGACTGTTCAGCTCACATCTCCTCCCTGAGGACACGGGGACGCTTGCCAGCACGCTGTCACCCCTGTCCAGGACAGGGGGACACATGTGCCCAGGGTGGCCCAGCTCAGCCTTGGTGTCTCCCCCGGTACAGAACAGCTGCAGGGCAGGGAGTGCCAGTGCCACACACCCCCCAGCCTGCCCCAGGGACCATACCCCGCACACGCAGGTGGGCGCTGCAGCGCAGAGTGTCAGCAGTGAAGGTGACGGTGCCCGAATCTTCCAGTACAAGTCTCTCCAGTGTCAGGCTGTGCCCGCAGCCTGTGGCACTGATCCGGCACGTACTGCTGGGCTTCACCCGGATGCCATCCCGTGTCCAGACCCCAGTCACTCCAGGGTGAGACAGCTCCAGGTGAAAGGTGGCTGTCTCCTTCTCAAAGGTCTCCACGTCTGCCAGTGGTGTCCGGATCGACACCTTCCGGGCTGTGAGGGACCCATGTCTGTGAGTAGGTGTCTGCTCCACCCCAGGGCCCCTGGCTTCCCAGTCTGTGCTTGCTGGAGTGATCCTCTAAATCCAGCTGTTTGTACCAGACTCCCATCCCTGCGCACGCACTCACCTCTCTGCTTGACCACCCCTTCCAGCCAAGTACCAGCTCTGCCCACATGCTCCCATTGCAGCAGTTGGGTGCCCTCCCTGTCCCCATCCCCATCTCCATCACTTTCTGTCCCCATCCCCAGCCCGGCACTCACGCTCCACGTGGAGCTTGGCCTGGGTGCGGTCGTGCAGGCTCTCACAGCGGTACGTGCCGCGGTCAGCGGGGCCGAGGCAGCAGATGGTGAGGGTGCGCCGGCACCCCGACTCCTGCAGCAGGTACTTGCTGCTCGGCTGAAGGAGGACGCCCTGCTTCAGCCACTGCACCTCGGCGGCCTCATGGCTGACCTCCACCTCCAGGCACACGTCCCCCTGCTCCTCCGCCACCACGTCCTGCAGCTTCCGCACGAACAGCACCTGTGCCTCTGCAGGGCCCGTGCGCTGGGTCAGCAGCGGGCCCCAGGGCTGCGTCTTGGGCTGAGCCCCAGCTCTCTCCTTCCCCCTCACCTTGTACACTCAGCCGAGCTGTGCTCACCAGCCCCTCGGCGTTGGCTGTCACGGTGCCTGCATCACCTGGCTGGCACTGCCGGAGGGTGAGGCTGTGGCACAGCCCACTCCTTGTCACCCGCAGCCGCTCGCTGGGGACCACGGGCTGGCCATTCAGCTGCCATGTCACAGCCACGTCTTCGGGGGACACCAGGCACTTGAAGGTGGCGTCCTCCCCCTCCAGCACTGTCAGGCTCTGCAGATCCATGATGATCTCCACCACCCTGGGGACTACAGCTGGGTTGTCAGGGCACAGCATCAAGGACCCTCATGTAGAGACGCTGAGCATTCCTGCAATCCTGACATCACTGTGCCAGCATCCCCACCACCCCCATGGAACAGGGGTCCCCGAGGTGGTGGGGAAGCCTTGGGCTCACCCTGCACCGTCAGCGTGGCCAGTGTCTGGTCGTCGTTGGACTCGCAGCAGTATTCGCCGGCATCCCCGGGCTCCACGCGGCTCAGCACCAGCGACCGCTCCCGTCCCTCTGCCGTCATCTGCCGCCGGGGGCCGGGCGCCAGCGCCCGCCCGTCCTTCCGCCACACCACATCGCCCCGCGCCTTGCACAGCTCGCACCACAGCACCACCCGCTCGCCCTGCCGCGCTCGCACGTCCGACAGCCCGCGCAGGAACTTCACCCGCAGCTCTGCACAGCCAAGCCCCCCGCGTCAGCACCCGCTGCCGGGGCAGGCGGGTCCCCGGGCGCCTCCGCTGCCCCCCTGCCGCCCACCTCGGACGCTCACGTCGAACTGCATCTGGTCGTGGGGTGAGAGGCAGGTGTAGGTGCCGGCGTCCTCCATGGCCACGTTGTGGATGATGAGGCTGTGCACGCGGCCGTCCCGGCGCAGCTCGCAGCGCTCGCCGGCCACCGCCGCCTGCTGCGGGCCCAGCCAGGTGACATCAGACCGCTCCGCGGAGGTGATGGCAGAGAGCACGGCACTGCCGCCCTCCAGCACCAGCAGCTTCTCCTGCTCCTCTCGTTTGTTCACGAACAGCACGGGTGCCTCTGCCGGGGGAGCACTGGGCTCAGCTGTGCCGCCGGCAGTGGCACCAGCATGGGATAGGGTTGCCAAAGCATGGTGGCATGAGGCAGGATGAGACTGCTCCTGCCCCTGGCGTGAGCGAGGGACACCTGCAGGCTCACCTTTCACACGCAGTGTGAAATGCACCTCATCATCACCGGCGTCGCAGAGGAAGATGCCACCATCGCCCAGCTCCGCTTGCTTGATGGTGAGGCTGCGTGTGGGACCCTCGCTGCACACCAGCAGGCGCCCACCTGAGCACAGCGTCTGTCCGTCCTTCTGCCACTGCACTGCCGCTGTCTCCGGGGACAGCCGAGCCACCAGTGTCACACTGTCCCCCTCCTGCACCTCCAGCGGGCTCTGCGCCTCCTCTTTGTTGACAATGCACACAGGCCGGGCTGAGGGGCGCAGGGGACAAGGCAGGGTTCAGGGATGTCCCCACAGTGTGGGGCAGTGCAAGGATAGGACTGCTGCAAGCGGAGAGGTGATCCCTCTGTGAGTCACCGGGAGGGCTGTGGGGCTGGCTGGGGGTCATGGTGGGATCGGACAGGGGTTCCAGAGGGGCAGGCATGCAGGCTGGAGGTGTCTGGCGGCTCAGGGTTCACTCAGGGAAGGGATGGCAGCAGAGCCCATCACTCCCACATCACTCTGCACAGGCAGCACAGCTGCCAAGTTGAGACCATTAATTTCACTGTACCCCCCCCATCCAGAACACCTTGCTGGGGAGCCCGGGCACCCGCCTGCAACAGGCCCCCTCCCACCCTGCACAGCCCTCCATCTCCAGCTGATAAGGGTCCGGGCTGAGCTCAGCCTTTGGCAGCCGGGGCAGGAGGAGCGGCGCCTGGGAGCCAGCCAAGGCTAAATTTAAACAGCCCCTGGCTGGGGGAGGCAGCAGGGACATGTCTCGCCACGACCCTGACATGTCCCTTTCTGACCAACGACTCCTGTAGGGTTGGGGACAGGGCTCCCACCCTTCCCTGCCGTGCTGCCACCCTGGCGTCTGCCATCAGCATGGTCACAGAGGCTTCCCCTCCCCTTGTCCAGGTCTGTGGCATGATCCCACCATTCTGGGGGTCCCTGGGGTTCTGAGCCAGCTCACCCGACACCTCCACATTTGTCACCATGCGGTCGCTGGCAGCATCACAGATGTAGCACCCTGCGTCGCTGGGCTGTGCCCCACTGATGATGAGCTGTCGCAGCACCCCACGGGCCTCAACCTGCACCCGTTCACCCGGATGCACCTCCTGGCCGTTCCGGAGCCAGCGCACGATGGCGTCGGGCCGGGAGAGCTCACAAGCCAGCACCAGGTCTTCCCCGGCCACCAGGCAGCGATGTACCACAGTGCCCGTGCTGCCCACGATGGTCACCGGTGGCTCTGGGACTGGAGAGATGGGCTGTCACCACAAGAGCAGCCTGTGCTGGGTATCGCAATGGCCAGACCCTGTCCAGAGTCCTCTGGCTGCAGCTGAGCAGCACAGGGGTTTCCGCAGGGCCACCACACATGGTGTGCAGCTCACTCCCCATGTGCCCCCCACCAGCCTCCCTATGCTCACTGCCACCCAGCCCAGCCTCACACCACCCTGGCAGCAGCCACAGACCCACCTCAGTCCTCCCCCCCGGCCATCCCCACCAGGACCTCCTGCTCACCTTCTACAGTGATGAAGAAGACGATGCTGTCATCACCGGTGTCACAGAGATACTCCCCAGCATCCCTGCCCGTGGCACCCAGGATCACGAGGGATCGGCGCACCCCGTCCTCCTCCAGCCGCACACGACCCGTGTCCTGCAGCTTCTCCCCATCCTTGTACCACTTCACCTCCCCATGGGTGTGTGAGAGGTGCACCTCCAGCACCAGGTCCTCCATGGCCCGGCAACGCCGGTGGACGGGCAGGACATCCTTCTCCAGGATCCTGACCAGCGGATCTGCAGCATCCAGCACCAACAGAGCTGAGGTCTCTGGGGTTTGTGCACCCTGCAGTCCACACCCGGCTCTCCCCTAGCCTCATGCTCACCCAACACTTGGATGGTGAAAGTCACAGTGTCATTGGCAGTGTCACAAGTGTATTTTCCAGAATGCTCAGCTTGGGCAGCGGGGATGAGCAGCCGGCGATGGGCACCCTCCTCCTCCAGGACCAGGCTGCCCCCAGCCTCGAGCCTGACCCCCTCCTTTGCCCAGCACACGGGTGCATCCACACGGGACAGCTCACAGCACAGTGTCACCGTCTCCCCCGGGGACACCGTCATGACAGGGACAGGTCTGCAGGGCTGCAGGATCCTCACCGGAGGCTCTGCAGGTATGGCATGTCTGTGACACAAAGCAGCGCAGGGACAACGCAGCCCTGGGCACTCCTCTGCTGCCAGCCCCAGGTGAGCACCTGTGGATGGGCACCCACTGGTGGCCAGAACCACACCAGCACTTCCACTGACCTGACACCTTGACATCGAAGGAGACGGCCTCATCCTTGGTCTCGCAGATGTACTCGCCTGCATCCTCTGCACTGCTCTTGGGGATGAAGAGACAGCGCCAGGCCCCCTCCACCAGCAGCAGCAGGTTGTCGGTCTCATCCACCTCCAGCCCATCCTTGAACCAGTGCACCAGAGCATCCGGCACAGAGAGCTCGCACCGCAGCTCCACACACCCCGGTGCCTGAACCAGCAGCTCCAGTGAGCGCTGGGGGGGGTGTAGGATCCTCACTGGTGGCTCTGTTGGGGATGTGGAGGAAGGGTGTGAGACCTGCTCACTGCTCTGTTCCTGGCTCTGCTGTCTCTATTTACTGTTGTCTGTATCCCTGTCCCCATGGGGCTGTATGGAAGCTACAGCCTCTCACCCCAGTGCCAAGAGGTGGGAGCTGCTCGGGGGCAGCGGGCACACAGATGCAGCTGCACACCCTCCTCCACAATACTGAGGGCAGTGAGCAGGGCTGGGGACCCCAGAGCACAGAGCTGGGGCAGCGCTGCCCTTCCCAGGATGTCCCTGCTGTGCCACCAACCTGCCACCAAGATGGGGTAGGAGACAGATGCATCTCTGGCGTTGCAGACGAATTCCCCCGTGTCCTGCATCCGGGCGCAGGGCAGCACCAGCCGGCACTGCAGCCCCTCCTGCTCCAGCACCAGGCTCTCGCCCACCTCCACTTCTTCACCATCCTTGTACCAGCGCACTGGGGACACCGGGCGGGACAGCTGGCACCACAGCTCCACGCGCTGCCCGACCACGTAGGAGTGGGGGCCCTCCTTGTTGGAACTGACGATCCTCACTGGCACCTCTGCCGGGGACACGGCAGGGCTCAGGCGTGGTGCAGGGCGAGCCCCATGGGAGGACAGGCATCCCCCGGGAGCTCACCGCTCACGGTCACCCTGAAGCTGGCAGCAGCGTCCCCGGCATGGCAGGTGTAGAGCCCCGAGTCAGCCAGCGCGGCCGCGGCGATGTGCAGCCTCCGGGAGCCGCCCTCTGCGCAGATGGCCAGGAGCTGGCTTGGGACCACGGCCTCGCCGTCCTTCCGCCAGTGGACAGGGGCATCTGGCGGGGACACCTGGCACTCCAACACCAAGGGCAGCCCTGCCAGCACCTCCTGGAGCTGCTGTGCCTCCGGCACTGGGGTGAGGCAGACCTTCAGGGCTGAGAGGACCAAGACCTTGTGTCACTTGGCCTCCCATCCTACCTGCCCTGGGGGCAGCGGCTGTGGACATCCCAGCCCTGCAGTGCTGGTAGCTGCAAGCTGAGGGAACAGCAGGGCTGGGGTGTGAGGTGGCATCACCCACAGGCAGGCAGCTGGTTGTGCTCTGGGGTGTAGAGGGGCAGCGTGGCCCAGGGCTCTGGGAGGAGACAGACCAGCTTGTATGGTCCTGCCCGCATCCCTCTCCAGCCCGGGGGCATGGACAAGGAATTCTCAAGGAACCTCACAAGGAGGTGAGAGGCAGCCGAGGTGCTGAAGCCAGAATGTCAGCAAGGAGCTGGGGCAGAGGGAAAAGGGGCAGAGGGATGTAGGTGTCTGTTGCACCCACCTGCCACGGTGACGGTGTAGAAGACAGAGTCCCCACCAGCGTCGCAGACGAATTCCCCCGTGTCCTGCATCCGGGCGCAGGGCAGCACCAGCCGGCACTGCAGCCCCTCCTGCTCCAGCAGCAGGCTCTCACCCACCTCCACCTCCTCCCCGTCCTTGTACCAGCGCACTGGGGCTGCCAGGCGGGACAGCTGGCACCACAGCTCCACACGCTGCCCGGCCACGTAGGTGTGGGAGGCCCCCTCGTTGGAGCTGACGATCCTCACCGGCTCCTCTGCCGTGGAGAGACATGGGCTCAGCCAGGACATAAAGACCAGAGACAGTGATGGTGGCAGCCACAGCCCTGTGTGGAGTGATGGCTTCACCACCTGTTGGCTTTAAGGCTGGAAGGCACCACATCATCCACATCCTACATAGCCCAAGCTTCTGGACTATCCTGCCTGGGTCTCCCTCTTCTCCTCACCCATTACAACCAGGAGGAGCACCAGGCTTTGAACTGGCTGTAAATTGCTGCCGTGCCCTTGCTCGCGTGGTACCTGCCCTGCTTTGCCCTGTGGTGGAGCTGAGGGATCTGGGGGGAGGATGCTTGTAGGCAAGGCCCAGCATTGATAACCACTGTCTGTGGTGTCAGCACCAGCCCCTGCAGCTGCTCTTCCAGCTGCTCTGCCTGTGTCTCTGTTTCGGAGGCCACTGGGTGCCAGCTGCTGCTTCTGTCATGGCTCAGCCTTGGCATTTGCTTCTACTGTGGCACAGGCATGTGGTTTGCTTGCAGCCAGCAGCCCCATCCCTCCAGCTCACCAGGACCCAGGACCCGATTCCAGATCGCAGTCATCACTAAAATCACCATTAATGGGCTACCATAAAATGTGTGCCACTGCTCACATCACCCCTCTGACCTGAGTCAGAGCTCTAAAGACAGAGGAGCTCCCAGTACAAATTTAAGTGACCAGCCCTCCTCTGTCCTGGGAGAAGTTCAGGATGCCACCCACAGCCAACACTGCCTGCCTGGCTGGGCACAGTGCAGCCGGCCGTAGTTGGCCCGGGCTCTGCCATGGGTGCTCACCAAGCCCACGGCTCCATGCGGGCACAAGGCACAGCCAGCTCCGGGGCACAAGGAGCAGCAACCTGCCCTTCTCACAGCCCGCAGCCGCCCCAAGCTGGGCAGCCGGGTGGAAGCTTCCCAGACAGCCCCCAGCCGCGATGCCCAGGCCCAGCAGCACTCCGCAGCCCCGCGGCGTGGGGAGCGCTGCGGCGCCAGTGTGCAGCGATTAACCTGCCGCACGCTGAGCCCGCATCCGCCCGGCTCCCTGATCAAACGCCTGGCGGCTGCCTCTCTCCCCGGACCTGCTAAAAGCAATCACGTTGCTGAAGTGCAGCTGGAGATGTTGAGCAGCACTGAAGTGAGGGGATAATGTGCCAGCCCTCAGCGGGCAGCGCCGCTCTGGCTTCAGACTCTCAATAGTTCTGAGGGAGCTCCAGCGCTCAACAGCTGCCGGAAAACCCAGAGATGTGTAGAGATGGCCGAGCTTGAGGCAGGTGGGCTCCATGCCACAACAGCCCCATGGGGGATAGCTGGGATGCCTCAGGGAAACCCAAGCGTGCCACAGCAGTGCATGACTGCAGCAGCCAGCCTGGCACTTGTGCCAGAGAGGTGTCAACCTGAGCCTCCTGGCACCCACCCCCAGCCCTGCCGGTGACATTGATGTCCAAATCCAGATTGAACCAAGACAGCCTCCCTAAGACCCTTCTGTCAAAGTGACGCAAAGCTGCTCAGCCACAGGGCTGAGCTTCAGCAGATGGTGTTCCCTCTTCCCTCTCCCACCCTAAGGAAGCAGAGCTCTCCGTGCCCCGCACTCCTACAGGGCACACAATGACTCCTGCCTCTGCCCAAAGCCCTGTCCTTCCCACTGGCAATTTTGCCTTCTTCTCGCTAAAACCCCTCCCTTCCTCACCTTCCCAACAGTCACCACTCCACTGATTTTTCAACATCTCTTATCAGTCATCCTATCTTCACTCCTACATCCTTGGCCATCAACTCTGGCCCTTTGCCATGTGTTAACACCACAGTGAGGCTTTACCACTGCGGTCACACGGCCTTTTAACTGGGCTTTAGCTTTGCCCCCGGTCACCTTCCTGTGGTTGTGGGATGTGGATTTTGGGGCCAGCAAGGGGAAGCCTTTCACTCGCTTTCAGCTTTCATTATCTTCTGCCAGCCGGGGACGCCAGCAGCCGCTCCACAGCTGAGGCGGCCGCCACAGGATGCTGTGCCCTGCTCCCACCCAGCAAACACCCCCCCAGCCATCGGTCTCCAGGCAACTGCTAATTTTCAGGTCAGCAATTAACGCTGTCCATCAGAGACACGACCAACCGTGAGTCACCCCACGCCAGGTGCTGGGCCCACTATTTTTAGGACCTTGGAGGAGGGCTTGGTTACTAGCCATGGCAGAGGTCTGGCAAACATCCTGGTGTGCAGTGCTGGGTGCTTTCGTGTGCTCTAGTGTTTTGGACAGGCAGAGTGAGCTGTTCCCTCTGGCAGCCAGTCTGAGTGGTTTGAAGCACGAGAGCTGCCGCAAGGACCCCAACTGAGCAACCAACCAAACTGCTGGTGAGCACCTGGCAGGAGCAGGACTGAGAAGAATCCCACCGCAGCAAGTGACAGCAATACTGACAGCAGCACATGCTTTGTGGCACCCTGCACTGCCAAAGAAAGCCCCCTCAGACCCTACCAGCCCTCCTGCATCACACCCACCTGTCACAGTGATGGTGTAGAAGGCAGAGTCCCCACCAGCATCACAGACGAACTCCCCCGTGTCCTGTGGCTGGGCGCAGGGCAGCACCAGCTTGCACCGTGGCCCCTCCTGCTCCAGCAGCAGGCTCTCACCCACCTCCACCTCCTCCCCGTCCTTGTACCAGCGCACTGGGGCTGCCAGGCGGGACAGCTGGCACCACAGCTCCACACGCTGCCCGGCCACGTAGGTGTGGGGGGCTTCCTCATTGGAGCTGATGATCCTCACCGGGACCTCTGCCAGGGATAATGTGGGCTTCAGCGTGACCGGCTGCAGCTTTCAGCCGCATGATGGGGGCAAGGAGCAGGGCAGGAGCACTATCAGGAGGTAGGGGCCAGGCTCACACAGTCCCCAGCTCACCGGTCACGGTCACCACGAAGCTCACGGCATCCTCGCCGGCGTCACAGGTGTACACACCAGCGTCCGAGGGACACGCTGAGCGGAGGAGCAGCCTCCGCACGCAGCCCTCCGCCTGCACTGCGATAACGTCATCCAGGGGCACGGCCTTGCCATCCTTCCGCCAGCACACAGGGGCGTCCGGGGCGGACACCTGGCATTCCAGCAGCACAGGCATCCCTGCTGGCACTTTCCGGAGCCGCTCGGCCTCAGGCACCGGGGCGATGCGGACCTGTGGGGCTGAGAGGCATCGCGGAGGGGTGAGAAGCATCCTCCAGCGTGACAGCCCCCGCTGCTGGGGTCCTGGTAGGACCCCAGGGTGATGCCCTGATCACCTTGCACATGTAGGGTGGCTGAGTCCCGCACACCACCGGACACGAAGGTGACCTGGGCCCCACTGTCAACCAGTCGTGCTCCCCGGATCAGCAGCGAGTGCTCCGTCCCGCGGCGCTGCACACTGCACCGGCCGCCCGCACGCTCCTCCTCAGCCAGCCCGGCACCGTTGAGGAACCAGGAGCCGCGCACCGCGGCCGACAGCTCCAGGGAGAACTGCGCATCCTCGCCGTCCCACACCCACGCGTCCTGCAGACCCCTCTCCAGACGAGCTGCTGGGGCTGGAGCACAGCCGGACTGAGCCCCAGTGGCACTGACCACCAGCACGCTGTGGCACGACACCGCAGCTCGCCTGTCTCCTCACCGAGGTGCACAGATCCGGGGAACTCCACGGGGCTGCTCCTGCCGTGCTTGTTGGCGGCAGAGATGCGGAAGCAGTAGTCGGCCTCTCGGGGCACGCTGTCGCCCAGCACCCGCACGCAGCCGGGCAGGTCGGTGGCGAGGCACTGCACCCACTCCCCGCCCGCTGCCTCCCGCCGCTCCAGCAGGTAGCGGCTGGCGGGGCGCAGGTGGGCGTCAGGAGCGGGACACCAAGTCAGCAGAGCCGTGTTGCTCTCCCCCACGCTCATCTCGGCTGCCACCGGGGCGCTCGGAGGGTCGTGCTTCACACCTGCAAGTCACAGCCCGGGTTGCCTGCTTGGGGATGGCAGCGAGGCTCCGGGTGGGGTGGCGGAAGGGCTGAGTGGGGCTACACAGCCTGTTTCTTTGGGGATTCTCTCTCTGATGGAGAGGATGGTCTTGCTCCCATGTAGCATGCTGCTGGGTACAGGGGTTTGTGAGTGCCGGTGAGACCGGGATCCTGGAGCCCTGCTAAAAGACCCCTTCCCAGAAAACACACCACAGCATCGCATCCCCAGCATATTGGGTGCCTATTCCATCTCCCCTTCTGTATCACGCCCCACAAACGAGCAGGAGAGAGGACAGAGGACCCCTTCAAGCCTGGAGCTTACACTTGACTCGGAGCTGGGAGGATGTCTGCGACTCCCCGACAGCGAAGGAGATGATGCCCGCGTCCTGGCGGGTGACGTGCACCAGCACCAGGAGGTGTGTCCTGCTGAAGCTCTTCAGCACGGTTCGGGGTGATTCCCGCAGCTGTAGCCCATCCCGGCTCCAGCAGCTCCCCTCCACCACATCCCGCGTCTCCACACAGAAAACCGCATTCTCCCCCTCCATCACATCCAGCTTCCGAGGCAGCCGCTTCACAATCACCCCTGTGGGAAGAGATACATGAGGGCCAGGGAGGGATGCTGGGGAACAGGATGGGCTCTTTCAGGTGGGAGAGGAGGAGGGGCAGCAGCAGGCACCAGCCAAATAGAGGGAAGGCAAATGCAGGGGGCGGTGGGGACCCTGGCAAGGAGGGGAATAGGAAGGCAAAGCTGTGCTACAGGAGACCTGACCCCCACCTCGGACAGAGACCTCAGCGATGCTGCGCCCTTTGTCCTTCATCTGGCAGAGGTAGATGCCATCATCGTCGATGCGGGCGTCGCGGATGGTCAGGCGCCGCACCACACCCTGCTCCTCCATCACATACTTGTGACTGGGCTGCAGCTCCCTGTCCTCCAGGTACCAGGAGGTGGGGATGGTCTCCAACGGCACCTGGCACTCCAACACTGCGTCCTCCCGCTCTGCTACCTCCACGTCTGCCAGCTGCACCTGGAACCGCAGCCGGTGCTCTGCCACAGGAAGAGACAGGAGCTTGGGGCGTGTGGGGTACAGCACCCACCGCCAGCCCTTCGCTCGAGGTGTTCCCAGTTCACAAAGAGCACCGAGCCCTTGGCCCTCCTTTGCTCTCTCCTTTGGCTTGCGTGGGATGGACACTGCCTCGACAAGCGCATTCCCCCAGAGCAGGGAGAAGCAGGGCACAGCCTGGGGAGACCCAGGGGTGCCCCCAATATCTCAGCAGGGACTTTTGGGGGATGCAGGAGCATGGAAGCCCTCACACTGCAGCAGGCATCTCAGTGGAGGGGAGCACTGGGGTGCAGGCAGGGGCTGCAGCAGCTACTGGGTAACCCCAGCCATAGGCTGTCCCCAGCTGGCTGCACGGCTCGGGGGGAATTGGGCTGCTGCCAGTGCAGACGGTTGGAGCCGTGCCCTGCAGGGCTGCCTGCCAAAATCACTCAGCACTTCCAGAGGTATTTGTCACCAAGGTACTGTTCCCCTTCCCTGTTTGTGGCTGGACACCTGCAGCCATCTCGAGAAGCCACCTCTCTGTTTGCAAGGAGCAGGACACAGCTCCCGGAGGAGCCCAGCATCCTCTGCTTCCAGCCCACAGCTCCTGAGGAGCCTGGGGTGACCCTGGCTGCACAGGGCAGGAAGCAGCCCAGGGATGCTGGGCTCCCACACAGACACATCCCTGAGCCCACCAGAGCCCGGCCACCTCTGGCACTCCTTGGACACGTTCCTACCTTTCACCTGGAGCTGCACTGCGCTGAGGGTCTGCCCAGCGGTGTTGGAAGCAGTGCACATGTACAGCCCCTGGTCCTGGGGCTTGCAGTACAGCACCTTGAGGATGAAGTAGCCCTCCCGGTCCTCATAGATGAGATGCCTGCGGCCAGGGGAGAGGGGTTCACCATCTTTCTGCCAGATGATCTCTGGCTTGGGCTTGCCAGTAACGTAA
Source organism: Daphoenositta chrysoptera (assembly GCA_013397915.1). NCBI lineage: Eukaryota > Metazoa > Chordata > Aves > Passeriformes > Daphoenositta > Daphoenositta chrysoptera. Next base: position 218,765 of record VZRO01008344.1, on the reverse strand, counting down.
CAGCGGAACTTGGCGTGCTTCCCCGCGCTCACGGCAAACGCCTTGGCCCCTGGCACCCTGGCTGGCACGACGCCGTTGGGCACCCAGGTCTCAGGTGCCACTCCCGCTGCGTGCCGCCGCCACCGCTGCCGCTCCGCCACTGCCCCGGGACCGTCAGCAGGAGAGCCATTGGGGAGCCTGTCCAGCGGTGCCTGGGGTTCCACCAGGAGCACGGCAGCAGCCAGGGCCTCCTGGGAGCCGCTGCGTGCCCGGCAGACGTACACTCCCCCGTCCTGGGGCCGGGTGCTGAACAGCTTCAGGAAGTGCCAGTCCTCTGGTTTCTGCCCCACTGCAAAGTGGCTGCTCTCAAAGAGGTCGGAGAGCTTGTGTCCATCCTTCTCCCACTCCAGCACTGGGCAGGGCTGCCCGGACACCCGGCAGGTGAACATCACGTCCTCCCCCCGGCACACCCGCATGGACGAGGGGGCAATGAGGAAGACAGGTGCCACATTGCCTGAGCATCCCTCCTCCTCTCGGGGCTCTGCTGGCTCTACCCTGAGCGTGGTGGCAGCGTAAGTCTCGCCAACACTATTCTTGGCCTTGCAGACGTAGAGTCCACTGTCCTGGGGGGTGGCACAGGACACCAGCAGGTTGTACAGGTCCCCTTTGGCCTCCATACGGAAACGGCCTGAGGGCTCGATGGGGTTCTTGTCCTTTTCCCAGAGGATGCTTGGCTGGGGATCACCCATGATCTGGCAGCTCAGGACCACATTGGTGCCACTTTGGACCGTGAAGGCACGTGGATAGGCCAGGAACCTGGGGGCTCCCCCGAACCCCTCCATCACCGCGTCCCCAGGGTCACGGCAGGCAGCTGGCTGGAGCAGCAGTAGGGACCATCAGCCTGGGGGGATGTACAGACAGACTAGAGCGGGGGCTCAGGCTTCATCAAAGAGACTGGCCAGTGTGGAGCCCCCCACCAGGAGGGACCCACACCCGGAGCAAAATCCCCAGCATGAACCCCATGCTTCAGGAGCATCACCCCCCGTTCGGAGCAGCACAGCCCCACTGGATTTGCTCCCGTGTCACCCAAATCACCCATTTCCCAGCCCAAGGCAATAGGAGAGGTGACAAAAGGCGGCTCTTTGCACCCCGAGGGGCTGCGACACTCGCAGCCTGCCCCAGGGTCGCAGAGGGGACTCCTGTTCCAGAGGCGGGGGACCCCTGCCTAGACAGGGAGCATAGGCAGCTGCTTCGTGAGTGTTGGGGCTGGGGGACAGCAGAGGCAAGAGGGCCCCCGCCCGCCCCTTCCCCACCCGCCGGGCATTCGCATTCCTGCAGTATCGGGTGGTGGCAGAGCCGCATTCCTGCAGCATCTGGGCCGGCTCAGCGGGCAGGTGCTGACACGGGGCTGTCACGGGCGCGGGGCCCCGGCTGGATCCGGGCACTTCCTCCCGGACCTGGGTGGGCAGGGGACCCCCGGTGCCGGGCGGCCACCCCACAGGACCATGCCCTGGGGCAGAGTGGGGCTCTGCCAGGGGCCCTTCCCCTCCCAGAGAGCAGTCCCACAGGCAGGATGCAGCCCTTGTGCCCTCGAAACCACAGCTGGAAATCATCATCCCCAGGAGCAAAAGGAAAGCCGGGGAGGTGGGTCCTGCTTTTGGAGGGCACTGCCTCCGTGCCCGGCTTTGTGGGTAACCGTGCCCACCATCGGGGACAGGAGCGGGGCAGGGTGCTCTGTGCCCCCCCCGGTGAGTGCACCCCAGCCTGTGCCCCGCCCATGGGACTGGGACTGGGACTGGGGACTGGGGCAGGGTCGTCTCTGACTTGCTGAGGCCGGGGGAGGGGAAACAAAAATACTTCTTGAATGAGCCAGAGGGTAGGAGAGGGCTGGTCCCCAAGGAGCGACAGGGACTGGGGCCAGCTTCTCCTCCCAGAGCCCTACCCCCGGGACAGCGCACCCATTCAGAGCCACCTCCCCATCCACACACGCCCCTGACCCATGGGCCACCCCACAGCAGCTCCTTTGGACACAGACGGCTCTGATGGCTCGGCCGCACACTGCACCCTTCAACCCCCCCCTTCCCCNCCAATGCCCCTGCCCCAGGCAGCCCCCCAGCCCAGGCCCCTGCCCCACTCACGCACCTCGCTCTGCCGCCTCTCCCCTGTGTCTCTCAGTGCCAGCACCCAGCTCCTGCCGCTTCTCCCAGCTCCACTCCTGGGTGTCAGTGCGCAGGGACCAAATGTTACAAATGCCTGCAGCTGCTGTCCCCAAAAATACCCTCTGATGACACGCGGGGTTGATAAGACTGAGCCTGCTCCATTCAGCGCCTCGCCGAGGCAGGGCTGGCCTGCCTATGTATAGCAGCCTGGCGGGAGCCACCCCGGAGAGCCGCGGGTCTGGCTGTGCCTCTGCCATGGCTCAGCCAGCAGCGAGAGGCAATGTGCCCGTGGAGAGCACGGCGTGGGGTGCACAGCGCGGGGTGTGGGGTGTGGGGTGCACCGAGCTGGGCACCAGACTGCAGAGAGACAGGACACGTCACACAGGACATGCTGCACGGGGTGGCAGGTACTGCACTGGGTGCTGCGTGAGATGCCAGGCTGTATCGGATGGGATGTGCAGGATGCTGGGCTGCTGGAGGCGCAGAGGGGATGCACAGGCTGCCCACCACCCACAGGGCGGGCAGGGTTAATGGATAGGGCACAACTGGCACTGTCCCCTCAGGCTGCAGTGAGGGGAAGGGCACTGGGTCTCCTTACAGCTTATGCCTCTCCTAAAACTCCCACCCTGCGAGCCAGCCCGAACTGCATCATAGGACCCTTCTCCTGGACCTGCTGCAGGATCTCCAGCTGGCCTGGCTGTGTCACCTGGCTGTGTTCTTCTCCACCTGAAGCTGGGCCAGCCTTCCCCAGCCCCACGTAGAGCAGGGACCTTTTGCCATCCCTCCTGCTTCATGTCCGCAGGACCTTGCCAGTCACCAGACTGCCATGGAGATGCCACAACCACCCGACCCCTCAGCTTGCCCTTCCCAAGTCCCATCCTCACATTCTGGCTGCCCTGGGGACAGAATGCCTGCCTCCCCCGTGCCAGAACCTCACAGGGCTCTGATCCCCATCAGGTCCTTGCCCAGGTTTCCCTGCTGTGCACAACTGCTGTCACTTCCCACCAGCCCCCCTGACGCCCCAGATCTTCAACTCCTCCACCATGGGGGGCACGCAGCATCAGCAGCTGCAAAGCTAACACAGGGTAGCCCCTCCATCCCTGCCGGCGCAGGAAAACCCTGCTGGCAGCACCCTGCCCGCAGCC
>VZRO01008344.1:182517-207549 GCA_013397915.1 Daphoenositta chrysoptera | reverse complement strand
AGCGAGCCGAGGCTCCCTGCCCGCCGCGGGGGTCGCTCCGAACCGCGGGTGTGGCTCAGCCCGCGGGGGGCTCGGGGGTGAGCCCGGCCGCAGGGTGCAGGAGGGAGCCCGTGCTCCGGCCATGAGTCTCCTGCACAATAGCCTCCTTTCCTTACGCCGTTCTTCCCCTCCCGGTGCTGAGCGAGGGTGGAAGAAAGAAGAGATCTGGTGGCACAGAGGAGAGGTGGTCCCACACATGGTGGGAACGCAAAGCAAGACGTGCCTGTGTGGTGGTAATGTGCCTCAAGCCTTTTGAAGCCCGTGCTGCTTCTCGTGTCCCAGGCCAGGTTCCTGCAGCAGGACCGGGCTGAGCGGGCAGCACCTCCAGATGTGCCTTTAGAGTCACCACTGCCACCGCCAAGGCCAGCTCAATGGCAGCAGTGCCTTTGAGTCACCACCCTGGAGCCGTGCCCTGTCCTTTCACCCAAGGACCCTGGTCACTCACTTTGCATTGCTAAAATTGGCTGTGTGGGAATTCTGTTGGGGCTGAGTCTCCATACTGGGCCAGTCACACCCATGACGTCTTGGGCCGCGTTGTGTGGGGATGAGGAGGGATGCCGAGCAGTGAGCGCTCTTGCACAACCCGAATAGTCATGCGGAAGCTGGTGTCTGCGTAAGCTCACGAAGAATGAGCTGCTCTTTACTGCTTCTCCTTGCTGACACACGTGCTCCTTCTGCAGAAGGGTTTCTATGAACTGGCACTCCGGTGGTGCACCGGGGCTGGCTGGGGGGGCTGAGGCCGTGAGGCTGGGGCAAGGAGAGGTATGGGGAGTGTGGCTGTCACATCCAGTGTGGGGTTTTGGTTATTCTGCAGCAACCCTGCTGCTTCCCTAAGTCAGCAATGCCACCATGGTATTGTACCAGCACCCACACAGCCTGGGGACAGGCTTGGTGCTCTTACACGGAAGGGCAGCTGGAGCCCCCCAGAGCAGCGTTCTGTACCCTGACAGAGGTGCAGGTGTGTGTGCAACAGGCTGGGGAAAAGGGCCCTGCTTTGGGCTCTTCTGCTCACTCCTTCCTTTGTCCCCGCTCATGGGTGGGTCAGTCCCAGGTGACACCTTAAGCCCTGTGGAGGGGGAGCTGCAGCACATGGAGGAGAATTTGACCAGGACATGAAGAAATAGTTTCCACTGAATCGTGTTCTCATGCATGCAACTGTGGCATTAACAATTTTGTAAGGGAAAAGTGCATTCCAGATCCAGCACAGACACTCTGGTCACGATCTCCATCCCAGGCCAGGAGAAACAGGAAGAGGTGGATGCAAGGAGACAGTAAGCCGAGCACAGAAACTCGTGTTTGGAAGAATGTAGGGAAGCTTTCAGGCCCAGAGACGAAACCCAGAGCTGCAGGGAGGTGGCACCTGCAGTGCAGAGTGGAGAGGTAGAAACGGGGTGGGGGGCTGCCAGTATGGGTACAGCATTCCAGCGTGCTGGGGAGGTCAAGCAGCACATGTTCAACCTCCTGCTCTTGCCTGGCAGTTAAATTGACTTGTGGCTTTCCCCACAGTAACCACTTGTTTTCAAGTGTTTCCAGCCTGGAAAGCTTGCCTCTAGCCTGGCTTCAACCCCAGGCAGCCGAGCAGTTTGCCAGGGGTGAGGGCCCTATGTGACCCTTTGACTCTGGTGCTCAGCGCATTAAGAACAAGCCCCTGTTTCACCAGCCTCACATTAAACTGGGGACTGTGACCTCTGAGGCACTGCAAACTGTAGCTGTTTTAGCCAGAATGAAGCTGCTTCTTGGGCTGGGGTCAGGCACCACTGCTGCAGCATTTTTGCACAGCACAGCTCAGCCCATGCCTGGGCTGCAGGGCAGGGATTGCCTTGGGTCACACACCCCATGGACAGGCATTACTGTGCTTGTCAGCATCTGGCCATTGGCGTCAGAGCCCTCCAGTTTCCCCTGTGATGTTGCCTTGGGTGTTCCCGGAATCTACCCTTTTCTTAAGCTTGCAAAACCCAAATGCCTGCAGAGGCATCACTTTTTCAGCCTGGGACATAGGGAAACCCACACCATCCGGGACAGGAAAACAGTGGGCAAAGGGTGTTGCCCACCCTCATCCCTTTCCACATCAGCTGAGGCTGACAGGGCACAGTGGGCAGGAAGGATGTACAGACCAGCAGTCTTGTGGGGTCTGGCTCAAAGATCAGCTTTGCAGAGGAAATGGGGGCACCGTCACCAACCGCAAAAACCAGGATCAGCCCCAAACCACTGAGTCTGTGGGGCAGAGCCATGGAAGGGCAGCTGCACAGCCCAGCAAGAGCAAGGAGAGCTGGTAAAAGAGGAGATAGTGGCTGAGGGGGAGTGTAAGCAGAGGGATAAGAAGAACATCCACTTCTGGGACAAGCACTAGAGCTCAGGAGGGACATGGCAAGAGCTTGTGCAAGCACTCCTTCCTCCCTGTTCTGGCAGAGTGCTGCAACAGAGGCACCCTCTGAGATTCCACTGCCAGACCCTGCCTTGGCTACCAGACACGGGGTGCAGGGAGGGTGCAGGGCCCAGTCTGGCTCTCGAGAGCAGCCTCGGTGTGTGCTCCGATCAATCCAGCAGGCTGGGCTGGGCCCTGCTAGGACTGCCCCTGCTTCCAGGGACAGTGGCAGTAAGGCAGATGCTGGGGCTGGGTGCCCTGGCTGTGTTTGCTGCGGGGTGACACGGATAATGCCTGGCTGGTGCTTGGCAGCGGGGTGAGGAAGCCAGCTCCACCTTCTCTCTACAAGCAGGGTGAGCAGGCAGCACTGCAGGTAAGCAGCACTGGAGGTAAGCAGCATGCATCCCTGGCAGCAAACATGCTCTTCCCAGATTAAACAACTTGTCTGGCATTGGGACAGGGAGCAGACAGCTCTATTAGGGACTGTTTGTCCTGATACAGGACAGCTCCATAACTAGCTTAATAAGCACCTTCTGATAACAGGCAGAGGCACACTCCGTCACAAGAGCACCAAGGGCAATGACCATGCCCTCCAACACAGGCTGAGAGAAGGCTGAGATGGCTTTGAAATAAAGTCTCCTTCCCTTTTATCCCCCTGCTTGATTATGCAGCACAGTGGGGGGAGTGGGGGTACACGGCCCAGCCCCTGCTCACCTCTCTCACGCTGCGGTGTCCTTCACAGTTCCTGGGTGCTGACTTCTGCCAGCACCACGCACGGCACTTGAGCCCAGCCTGCACTGGCTGCTCTTCCCCTGCCAGCCAAATTGGAGGGCAGTCCACAGGGAAGGGCTTTACACAGGCCCTGGCCACTGCTGTGTACGCTCGGTAAGGATCATTGGCACCTTGGAGGGATGAAGCTGGCCAGACAGGTCCATGACCCATGAGGAACATGTGCCCTTTGCTGCTACATCTCAAGTCCCCTGGAGACGAGGCCAGCAGGGGTATTCTGCTAGAAGTAAATGACCAGTCACTCCAGTCACCCAGTCACTAGGCTTTGCTAGTTTGATATAGTGTGAGGGGCTGACAGCTAACCCACAAGTTGTGTATGCTCAAGGCAGTACTGCTTTAGAGGGCAGAGAGATGCAGCAGGAAGCACTGAAATAGCCAAACCCACGACTGAAGGCATCATTTTCATTGATAACAGCAGAGTAAGGCAGGGCTGGTGTGTGCCCGTGGAAGAGTGGTGGTAGCTTCAGGCTCGTGGCAATGGCCTGCCTGTAGCCTGTCTCCAGAGCCCTGGGGCCACCCCAGCCTGGGAATCCTTTCAGCTACATACACCTTGAGAAGAGACTGCTTCAGGCAAGCATAGCCAAGAAAACAGAGTTTCAGACCAGCCTTGCTCTGTGTTAGCAGCTGAGTACTGGAGCCAAGTACACCCAGAAAAGGAGAGAGGAAGAAGGGGCAAAATCCAGATTGTTTAGGAGCACAGCTAGGAAAGTGCATAATCAAAACTGAGACAGGCAGAAGATACCTGCGGTTGGTTCAATATATATTCCACCTTCCTGCAAACCCCAGCCCCAGTTCCCACAGCCAGCAGTGGGATGCCTGCAGTGCTGGATGGTGGAGTGTGTCAGGGGAGCCCTTGCACACACCCAGCAAGGAGACCAGTTAATGGAATCACTGCACCAGGTGCAGCAAAGCATTTGTGATCATGGAGTAACCACGAAGGGGTTAATCTGTAATAACCAGGACAAGATGCTAAGTGAAAACAAAGCAAGTGTTCATGAAGAGGCAGGAGCCAGGTTGTGGCAGTGCACGTGAGCTTCGCCGTCAGCACAGCAGCAAAAGGAATGCAGAAAAGCAGGGAGCTGTTAACGGGACCTGGAGGCTGGTGCTGAGCTGGGAGCACAGACTAGCACAGGCATGGCAAAGAGGAGAAGCAAATGAGTAGTCACTTCTGAAATAAAAAGCAGGAAGAGCTTGAGAAGAGCTGTGGACAGGCACACAGCCAAAACCTTTGGTTCTGGCAGTCTACACTTTGTCAAGCCCCTCAACATTTACCCAGATACTGGAGTGGCAAAGGTGCAGCTTGGCTAGGATCAGAAAAGCAAGTTCCAGCGATAAGTTTTCTCAGAGGATCAGCTTGAGCAGAAGAGACATCAACGAGCTGGTCCAGTAACTCCAAATTTGACTCTTGCCTTTGTGAAAAACGCAGCTATAGAAGGTGAAGACAGAACTTACAGCAGCTCCTTAAATGGCAAGATGAAGACATAAAACCCTACTGGTGTTTACTGGCTCAGCTCTCTGAGTCCTTCCCCCAGACAAAGCTGGGGACTGAGCTCACTGCCACTTAAGACCTGAGATCCCCAAAGGAACAGAGAGCAGCAGCCATATGCCGATTGAGGAAGAGGAGAGAAAGTGGGATGCATTGTGACATCTGCCTCCAGACAGTAGAGATCTTGTCAATCAAGTCTACAGAAGGCTAGTTAAAAATATCAGCCACCGTGGGCCTTCAGCAACTCAACTGCCTCTGGAAGTGACAGGAGAATGTCCAATAGTACAGGGACCCCAAGAAAGAGTGGCCTTCAGACACAGGATGGGAACTGAACTTCCTGCTCTCCTGAGGCTATCAGGATGGCACACATGGGTTTGAGCAGGAAGGGAAACTTTATTGCATCTCTTCAGGGAAGCAAGCAGGATGCAGTGAGACCGAGTCCCTGCTGTTTTCTCGATGACAGAAACTGAAGCCACAGACACCAGCTTTGGGCATGTGGAAAGTAAAATGTCGTGGAGACTGCTGTGAAGAGCTGCCATATTCAATATCCAAAGAAAAGAGGCATCAGGTCACCGAATGTCAAATACATGTCTTTATAAAAATCAAGATCACATTGACACAAAACACAGGTTTGTCACTAAGGATTGAACACTCAGAAAACTTGCCCTGAAGCTGTGGGCTAAACATTCATAGGAAGACAGAGATGCTGTTCTGGGAAAAGCTACCACCAGTAAAGGTCCCTGCTTGGGGTTTCAGATCCCACCTGTCAGCACCTTAATGTAACAGGTTCATTTCTGCCCACCTCCACAGGGAGCTTCAAATGCATCAAAACACCACACACAGGATCTACATTTGCTCTTTGCTGGGCAGGGGCAGAGACCCTGTGACATAGCAAGCCCTGGCAAGGCAGCAGCATTTTTTGAGCTGCGTTTAACTCTGTGCCGGAGAGGTTGAGACAAGGCAAAGCCTCCTACAGAAAAGAAGATAAGAGGCAGGCACTCCCACAGCCATGCCAGCAACAGCTCCTGAGAGAGGCAAGCCTCTGAGGGCCTCTGCAGCAGTGAGCAATGTGCTGGGGCTGGGAGATCACAGGATGCCCATCTGAGGGCAACTGTTAAAGGAGAACACCACAACAAGTACCTGGTGTCAGTCTAATCCTGTTTAAACCTTGTTCCTTTGTTGCTGTTTGGAAGCCAGGCAGGTGGAGAAGATTAGCCCAGCAGCCCATTGGCACCCACCCTGAACAGGAAGGGGAGAATGGCCTGAACCCAGTGAGATGTTAGGGAACCCTTGAAGCAGCAGCAAACCTAGTATGGAAGACCTTAGAAAGACATTACAGCACTGCAAAAGAATGAAACAAGGAAAACGTGACAATTCAATAAATATAAGCTTTTATTACAATAGAAAATAGTAAAACTCATGTTAAAATAGACTCTCGCTTTTGGACTGCTCAGAAAAAGCCTAAGCCTCACTTATACCTGCTGGTGCCCATCAAGGTCCTGACCCCTAAGCAATGAGCAACACATTTCTGTGCTGAGAACCTCGAGGCTCCTTCCTCCTTAGTGACAGTGAAAGACTACAGCAGCAGACTGAGCCATGCCCCACCAGGCAGACAGGTTAAGGGCTCTCTGTGGGGTTGTGTACAACATGCTTCATCCCTTTGTGCAATCAGGCTCCTGTTTGAAGCAGGTAGCTTTAGGGAAACCATGGACAAAGAATGAAGGAGAGGAAAAAAAATCATCAGCATTTAATGACAGCTGCCCTGAAACAGCTAAGGCAGCAAATGCACCTGCCAGAAAGACCACAGCACGTGACTGCCTTTGGGTAGCTTTATGCACTATTACAGGGAACACTCTCCACCTTCTCCTTCCATGGCCAGTCCAGTGCAAGTGAATGACTGTGTAGTCTGAACCATCATGTGCTCCCCTCTTACTCACCAGAAAGGGCCAGGGGCAAGAGTAGAGTGGAAAGCAGAGGCCACAGAACAGCAAGGTCAGATGGGAGTGGGAGACACTCGTGCACCATTGCTGGCACAGCAGCTCTCTTGAGGCCAAGTCCCACCTGCTCCAGGCACCAGGCTCACTCCAGAGTCTCATGGACAGCGTTCCGCAGCTCGATTGAGAACATCTCCTCCCAGGGCCTGCGGATCCACTCCACCAGCTCTGCCAGCAGCTCAGGGCACTCAGTGCGGATGTGCCACGTGCTCTCCACCTTCAGCACCTGGCAGGGAGGAAAGGGAGGCAGGTGAGTGAGCAGACTGGCCTGACAGGCACTGATCAGCCCTCAGCCACTGTCCCCCAGCACAGCTGCCAGCTCCTCCAAATTCCTCTGTGCCCTCCTCCTCCCTCTCTGCTGCCAGCAGTGGAGTGTCCCTTGTGTGACTTTTTGCTGTGCTCCCCTGGCTCTGTGGTACAAGGCCCTAGGTTAGGATGGGAGATGACAGCCCCAAGACACTCTTGCAGGAACAGGATCTGAGCACAGTCAGCCCCCAGCATCTTCACCCCATGAGCAGCTCCTGGTTACCTCATCATAAAGCATCAGCTTGATGTCACAAGGACAGAGGCGATAGGTTATGACATTGCTAATACTGGTGATTGGCTGCTTCTCCTTCAACTGGATGTTGCTCCTAGGAGGCATTTCTGCCTCATGGTCTTCATCCAAGGAGGGCTGCACCTGCCACTGGTGATTCTCCTCCAGCAGAAATAGCATGCTTCGAGTACTCAGCAGGGTCACAGGGAAAGCAGATGCCCCTAAAAGGATATGAGGGAATAAGAAAAGCTTTGCTGAGAGCCTGAGTCACCACAGAACCAGCTTTGCTCTCCATTCCTCCCCTAGGGAAATCTTTTACAGCAGCAGTAACTTGGGTGAACAACCTTATCCAGCTTCCTGACCGAAGAGGGGACCAGAGTAGTGAAATGTGGCTGGGCTTGACCAGCTTATCCAAGTTTGCTGCAGGAGCATGCATATAAAAGACCACTGCCCAGCAAGCCTTGTCCAGCCCATGTCCTTAAGTGAGGCAGGAAAAGTCACTTGAGTCCTTTGACTTCTTGAACAACATTTTACTACTCCTTAGTTAAAATTTACCAGCTGCAGCTCAAAGGCTGCCTTTTTTGGCTGGAATTTGTCTGGCTGCAGATATCTGATGGGTGGAACAGAGAGCACACACATAAAGTTTAATACCAAGCTGGGATGTGTCATAAGTATGACAGGAAGAAAAGTAGTTTTGATAAACGTCAGGAAACATAAATATAATCCAGCTATTTCAGTGGATGCAAATTAAAAGCACTAGAACTTGGGAATAAGTTAGTGCACAGTAATAGGGAACCATTAGCAAAACTGGCTGAGGTCACAGGGGATCACAAGCTGATGCAGCAATATGTTGCTTTTCTCATCGCATCTCACTCTTGGGAATTAGTAGGACTATCAGAAATGGGATGTTTAATTAATCCTGTCTACTTGGTAATGAGATCTCAGCTGGAACTGTGTCCAGTTTTGGGCATCATACTCTAAAAGAGGAGAAAACTGTAGAGTAAGAAAAACGCATTTTAAGTTCTCCCTCCCACACACAATTTGTTCAGCTTGAGCAGACCAATAAATGTACTTCCCACAGATTCCTTCTGGTCCTCACTCTCTCATACCTCCCCAATGGCCAATGGTGACCAGGGGTGCAAAAGCTGTAACAAATTGGTCAGAATGTGATTAAGAGCTAGGTAGCCTTTTTCAGTATCCCAAGCTAAGACGACACTGGAATTGTTCACTGAAAACTCAAATCCCAAGTTTAACACATTTGTCCCTCAGCAAGGTCTGGCACAGAACTTGACAGACTCCACCAGGCTGTTCCTGTACTATCATCTCAGGTTCTGGACACCTACTTCTGTTTTCCCAAAGGAAGGAGCCTTTCAGCAACTCACACAAACCAGCTCTTTTCATGACCCCCCATCTTTCCCTTAGATCAGGGCAATGATCCAGCCCTCAGATAATCTCTAGCTTCTCGAGTTGTCACCAAAACTGGTGTGCAAGACCAACTGCTCCCTAGAGCCTAGACTTCCATGTAGAAAAGGACTGGGAGATTTGCTGGATGTACAGAAGTATGCTGCTATTCTACACAACCCAACACTAGAAAGGAGCCCTCACCCATGCCCCCACCCCATTCCACTGCTGGACGAAGGGTGCAGCTCTTTTCCCACAGACTGTACACTAAAATCACAAGCATGTAAACAGCACAACGTGTGGGACACCTGGTTACTGAGAGGTCCTGTACCTTGGATCAGGTAGGCCAGCAGGTAGAAGAAACACGTTTCATCTGCAGCTGCAGAATCTGTGGTCTTGGAGTCCAGCAGAGGCCTGGAGGAGATACAACAGTGGGCTGATAAGGAAGCACTCTGTTTCCAGTCTAGGTTTGCTGTGAACTAGCTACTGTTCCCAGTCCTCTTGGGGAAGGGAAGGACCCTCTCTTCCAGATAATGCAAAGTCCTCCCTCCCCGGATCCTCTGACTACCACCTTGCCAGCCAGAAGCCAAATCCTTCTTGCAAGAAGGTTGCCCTATGCCTCCCACTTTTTCTCCCTCCATTATATCCTGCTTGGGCTCCTCCAGAAGGGCTGAAGTTGCCCTGCCTGGCTCAGTCCATGACACCCCTTTGCCTGTTCACCCTCTGTGCAGCAGGCACTTGAGACAGCTGCCTTAAACCTGTAACACAGACCTGGCTGCCACTCCAGTAGTGCCTCCTTCTGTGCTACCCTGTTTCCAGCACCACGCTCCCCAGGGCCTGCTGGACAAGCAGACATCCCTTTCTATCTGAAATCCCAGCCTCTCACAGGCTCTTACCATAGCCAATGTTGGGGATTCATTTCCACAGTGGGGATTTCCTTCACCTTACTCCTGTGCTTAGCAGGCAGTTCTTGCATGAGATCTAAAAAGGGGGAGAAGGCAGGTAGGTGTCTTTTATTGCAAACCCAAGGGCAGTACCTAACAGTTCAGGACACTCCTCTAGTGTTCAGAGAGGTGCTGTAAGTTATGATGCTAGTGAGATTCTCCAGCTTTTGTTCTGAGCTGTCAAGAAGTTAATTTCCAACATATATCCAACAATAGCTGTCCTGATAGTTCCCCGAGAACAAATCTTTCAAATCCTCTCCCCCAGCCCCCTAGAGCTCTACTCTTACCTGTCAGGGTCTGCAGGAACTGGTCACAGCAGCTTTGGTTCCGGATCAGCAGATTGTAGGAGGCTTTTGGGTTCTCAAACTCCATTCGCAAGCTCTGGTGGCAGAGTCCCACTTCCAGATGAGAAATATCAGACAGGTAGTGAGAGTCACTCTTCTTCAGCCAGTCTGCAGGTTGTCCCCTAATCACAGAGCACAGCCCTCAGCTGCAGCAGGCTGCCCCATCTCCTCTCCCATGTCAGACTGCAGCAGGGGGTTTGCCAGAAGAGCCTGTGCATGCCACCATCCCTCCAGTGTAAGGGCAGCAAGGCTAGCACAGGCTGGCACTACCCAGCACTCCCAGACCTGCTGCAGAGTCCTCACCTGACAGCTCCAGTGACTTCCAGCACATAAATCTTGAGATCAGAAGCAACCAGGATTGAGAGGAACTCTCCTTGCCGGCCAAACTTCACCATGGCCACCTAGAGCACACAGAGGGTGGGTCACAGCCCTGGCCTTGCCCCTTGACAGCTCATCCACAGAAAGGACAGACTCAAAGACACTTCAGCTCCCTTCACACCCCACAGTCTCTGGGATGCCACCCCAGTGCAGAACTTGCAGGGTGGCAAGAGGGACAGCTGAAAAGTTGTAGGAGTGGTGCTGTGGGAGCTCACCTTGAGGAAGCACTGGAACTCCTCAGCATTCTCCTCAAAAACCTCCATGTCCAGGTACAGCTTCAGGCGATGATCCACTGAGCGGAAGTCCCTCGTGTTCAGGACGCTGTTCACAGCTGAGGACAGCAAAGGGCAGCAGTGACACTCTGTCCACTGACCAGGGGCTGCCCAAGCGTGCAGAGGGGCACCAGGGCAGCAGTGTCACCACACCTGCTTCCAGCAACTCTCTCCTCAAGACAAAGGGCCAAACACAGGGCTTTACAGGCCACGGGTCTCCATGTGAAGATACAAGGGGACTCCATTGCTCCAGCGTTTGCTTTTTTTTCAGATATACAAAGCTTTGGTCTAAGCCAGCTTCAAATTGTGCTTGGCTGTTTAGTCACAGAAGGACACTGCTTTGCTGCTGGATTTGGCAGGATGGCAATTCTTTATCACAAAGCCAGAAAGATATTTCTTATTTCAGCTGGTGTCAGCTCAGGTCAACTTTTTAACTCTGACTTTGATCGTGGCAAGGTTAATGGGGTCTGAGGAAGACACCAATAAAACTGCTAAAGAATGTAATTAAGTTTGTCATGAAATTGTATAACCAAATAATTTATACAACAGCCACAATACTGCCCAAGAGTTAACACTTCCCAGCAGAGCCTGTTCTCCACCAGAAACACTGCATTAATCAACCATTCCTCAGCAGGAACTTTCCACAGGCTCAGTTTTAAACTGGGACCTTGCAATTTGACCCTAAAAAAGAGACTGCTTTATTTCTTGTACTTCAGCTGTACAAGACTGAACATAGCAATCTTAAAACCGTGGTTCTACACTGACTCCTCTTCTGAGGCACAGCAGTCTTGAAGGACCTCTATTGATCAAGACATCAATAGGTTTGCAAATCAGAACTAGACTGGGCTGCAGTAGAGTCACTTGCTGGGCTAGACCAGATAACCTCCACAGCTCCTTTCCAGCTTGTTATTCTGTAAATCACAAGCTGATGCCCAGGCAAAGGCAGTCTGCTACATACGAAATCCAAGGTCCTTCATAAAAATCATTTAGGTACCTCCTGTCTTGCATGACAGCCCTCACACAGCCAGCATGCAGACTCTTGGAGAGGCTTTGTCATCTGAAGCTCACAAAAAAAGCGAGGAAAGCACAAGCAACTCTAGATCCACAAACCAGAGCCTCCAACTATCACACCAGCCTCACACTGCACTTAAGCCAAAGAATAAATACAGAGAAATTATGCATACTATTTTCCAAAGGTAATGTTCCAGCTGGCAGCTCATGGATGCCACAGGAACCCAGCATGTCCATAACTGAGCAATGCAGCTTCCAGAACAAGACCCTATTACTCAGAGTCTAAGCAATAATAGGTATCAGGAGCTGACTCACTTTTCCTACCTTCAGGCATCAGGATTTAACAGAGAGGGGAATGAAAAACTCTGCTCATAAGAACCATATGTTAATGGCTGCTTGTCCTTGATGCCCTCCTTCCCATTAAACAGGAGGTAGTGTACCCTGCAAGCACCAGTGATAAAGCCAACAACAAGCTGTCAACACCCTTACACCCTGCACAGCTTCCTCATACTCACCAGGACCGAGATTCCACGTTTCCTCGGACTCGGAGTTCAAAGAGAGCGGGGAAGGAGTGGGTCCCCGAGAAGCACTGTAATGGTAGCTTCCCATCAGGCTGCCCCCGTTGGTGTCTGTGTGGCTGAGGGACAAGTACTGGCTCTTCACACCCTGCTCCTTCCCACAGGCACCACGAAGGGTGCCCTCAGGCTCCACGCCCAGCTCCGGGGTCCTGGTGCTGTTGCTGGTGTCCATCTCCGAGCTCTCCTCCCCGCCGATGTAGAACTTCCCGCTCTCGCTGGCCAGGACAGACGTCTCCTCTGGGCCCTCCTGCTGGCTGCCTCCCTCCAGCACCGAGTCTGACAGGTCCTCACTCGTGCTGTCAGCACCGGGCGGCAGAGGTGTGCTGGAGCACTCCTCTGAAGGCAGAATGACCACATGGTCACTGGAACAACTGGGACAGGCTATGGGCTCACCAGCTCCTGCAGGACCTGTGAAAGATTTTGTCAGGTATAAAGAAAAGCCAGAGCAGCTCTCCCCAGCAAGATTTTACTCCCTCCTGCCTCTTCTGCAAACCATTAAACCCTCCCTTTTCAAGGTAGAGAATAGTTACAGTCTGACTTCAGCAGCTTGTTGAGCAACTTCGTCCAGAATCATATCCTCATACCTCCCCTCACAAATCAACAGGAAATTCTGGATCAGTGCCACATGAAATAGCTCTGCACAGATTTAGGGTGCCCAGTGTGTGCTGTGGTTGCAACTGAAACTATATCAGGGCTTTGGCTCATGACTTCCCTCCACATCTCCAAGTGCTAACATCACCTCTGAAGCCCAAGCTCATGACCAGTTAATCCAATTTTCCTTAGCCACCTCCATCCCCAGCATGATGTGTCCCTTCCCCAGCTGTCCTCATCCCTTCTGACCCTGATTCCTGTTGCTCCTTTCACCCACACCAGGACAGACTCCCAGCTGGATCATGGGACTCCCACTACTCTGGCAGGGAGAAGAAGGGGTGTCCTGGGGTGGAGAAAAGTGCTGCAGCCAGGACAGCACTTCTGTGTTCACTGCAGTACTTCCAGGAAACTTTGTCAAACACCATCTTCTGAGCTAAGGAACTCCCACTTTGAATATAAACTGAGCTTTGAAAAACACAGCAATCAGAAGATGCCTATTTTTTATGAGCCATATCTCAGCCAAAATACCACATCTAGTTTTAAACAGCCAAAGAAAAATGTGGACAAATGGGAAAGAGTACAAAGAACAGCAGAAACTGAATGTATGAGATATGACTGACAAGTAAATTATCTAGAGAGCTGAGCTTATTTAGTCTAGAGGACAGAAGCCAGGAAAAGTTGTCGGGGGAGAACAATGGCTCTCAAGTACAAAGAAAGGAATAAATTGCTCCCCCAGGGTGGCAGCAAGAGTGGGCTTAAGATCACAGACAGGGAGACTTAGGTTAGGGTTCTGGCTGTTTTTCTGATGTCTAACAGCCAAAGCTTTACCTGAAATACTGATGCAGATTCCCTGGAAGCTTCTATTAGCAAAAACTCTATAGAACAAATAAAGTCTCTGTGGCAGAACTGACTACATGACCTTTAAGTCCTCTCCCAGACTTCAGTTCCCAGCACCCCTATGTTCCCCCAGGCCACCCAGAACAGGAGTGCTGTTTGCTGAATCTTAAACCAGTGGCTTATTCCTGCTAGCAAACAAGGCAGGCTCTTCCCAGTCCAAGCAGGCCAAGTGAGAGTTCATCCCACAACAGGTTTTAATTACAGTACAGCCAACACATCACCTTCTCCTATACATTCCATGCTCTGCACCACAGCTGCCACTCTGGAAGTCTGCCTGGGCATTAGCAAACATGCTTCTCCTGAGCACTACAGCCTACCTTGATCTGAGGCAACTAGGGTCTCCAGGATTTTGGTGTCTCCAATCTCTGAAGGATAGGAACCTTGATGCCAGGGGGACAGGGACTGTGAAAACTCCTGCTTGCATTTCAGGCACTGGAGCTTCATGGATCCCTTCTCTTGGTCCTGATTTCGCCGATTCTCCTCAACAGCTGGGGTCAACACTTCAAGGATACACTAAAAGTAGCAGCACAGGGAAAAGGAAGCTGTCAGGCAGCTATGATTGTCCTAATAAAAATCAAGCTTCTGACACCAGCAAGTCTTTTCACATGCCTCACTACAGCATTTCAGAGTGTAAGGGGTGGAGGAACATTTCCCAGCAGTGCAAAACTAGCCAAGGACATGGAGCTTCACTGCAGAAGACCAAGACAACCTGTTTTTGCAGGTCTGTGCCTGATAGCTACATACTGATTAGAGACCAGAGTCCCTACAGCAGCTGTGTGGACATAGCACTGACATTCACTGAACAGAAGGCCAAGCACAGGCCAGCACATCACTCAGCACCCACAAAACATTACTTTGCACGTGCACAACAAGTAATGATCGCTGGCTTGACTACAAACTTTTCAGCCCAAGAGGAAGAAAACTCCAAGCCTCTTTTCTAGAGAGCACTCTATGCTACAGGAGCTCCACTGCCCATGGCCGTGCTCACGGGGCCCTCCACAGGTCATCTGTGCAGAAGAAGAAATCCCGACAAGCCAGACACGGGCAGCAGGTGCTCCTGTGCTCTGAGGACAGCAGCCCTATGCTGGCTGGAAGAATTCAGTGTCTTGCAGCACCACTGCCCCCTCCCCAAGCCTCCCCGACCTGCAGACACTGCTCCGGGCAGTCGTCAAGCACCACGTATTTGCGCTTCTGCCGGTCCTTGCGAATGTAGCTGAAGTGCAACGTGAGGACAGGGAAAACCCGCTCCAGGTCCTATGGGAGACAGAAAACACCTCTTCTAGCATGAGGGAGAAGCTTTCACAGACTACATTTGTTTGCAAACAGCTGAAAGGTGGCCATACAACCACTTAATTTAGTATGCCCTAAGCAGCCTGCCACAGCTGATAGCATTGGGGCAGAAATGGGCAGAAATTAATAAACAAATATAAAGCTAATCAGTGCTGATGACACAAGTGTTGAGTGCTCAAAGAACTGCATGAGCACTTGAAAATTACAACAGTAACTTTCAAGGCCTAAAACAAAGCATTTCAAACAAAACACCTTTTCACAAACGTATTTCAGAAGAATACCAAGCCACAAACATTCAGAAAGGCACAAGGGTAGGGTTTAAAAATCAGTTGGAGCTTTTACAGAAAACAGTATTAGAGAAACCTGTGAACATGTCTGTATACAGACTGAAGTTAAAATCCTCCCACAAGGAAAAAGAGATTTTCAAACTCCCTTTCTAAAGAACCACAAAAGCCAAATAGGGCTGGTAATGCTGAAGCATGCACCTAGAGAAGATGGCAAACTGCCCACCGAGCTGTCAGGAGCTTTTTAAACATCACACTGGGCTCCATGCTGCTCTAGAAACAACGCAATCCACAAAGAGTCCTACAAGGCCAGGGTGATATCCCAGCAAGGAATGGATGGGAAGGAGGTCTCCACTTCACTGAAGTTCCTCTTGAGAAGTCTCTCACCCCTCCACACTGGAACAAGTCCAGGCATTGTTTATTATATTTGGAATAGATTTGAGCTGTCTTCTGCTGCATTATTGCAGGTAGTGTAAGCACTACAGATGCCATTGGATACACATGCATTGGCTGGAAGAGATGCTCAATCAAGCAGGCTTTGCAGGAGCTAGGAAAAGATCTGCAGGATTCTCAACAGGAGCCCAAATCCAGAATGCTGGCACATACGGGGAGTAAGATGACAAAGGCTCACAGAGACCTGTAACTCACCATCCTCTTCCAGGTCAACTCAGAGGTCTCCACATTCTGTAGGCATTTCAGCTCCAGCTTGTGCAGGACTCTGGCAGCCTTCAGTTCCACCTCAATCACATGCTTAGCTGTGACACGCAGGAAGATCCAGTCTGGCTCTGGGTCCCCTTCACCTTCTATTTGGCTCACCAGCACTGGCTGGCACAGGTCCACTGCCAAAGAAGACACAGTACAGGTCAATACCTGCAGCAGGCCTTCAGTTCTGTGAGGCCCAGGTCCTTACAATTCCCACAACACTGGGCATCATGGTACAGCTTCAGAGATAAATCACATTTGATTCATCTATTCTATTGTCACCCAAGCCCTCAAACATAACAGTGAAAGGACCTATTTACCTTCTGCCATCTCCTCTTCTTCCTCTCCAAGCATTAGCTCATCTGCCTCCTCTTCTCCTCTCTGTTCTCCTTCCACAGGCTCAACCAGCTGTACTTCAGGCTCTTCCTCCTTTGCAGTGTCATCCAAAGGAGGAGAGGATCCTTCCTGGGACACCTGGGGCTTTTCTTGCTCTGGGTCAGAGCTCTCACTCTGCAAGTCCATGGCAGCAGGTCTGCCTGCGATCTCATCTGCAGAACGGCTGCGGGCCATGACGGGCCCTTGGTCGTGCTCCTCCAGGTGTCTCTTGTACTGCAGCCAGTCAGCACCAAAGCGATCTCTGAAGCTGGCCAAGCGCTTCATCTCCTTCTGATGCTCCAGGACCAGACCTGCAGAGAGAAAATGTGGCAAGTATGAAAGTAGTTACCAGGCCAGAGCACTGCTCTTACTGTGGTCAGTTTAGCTGCTGTGTTATAAGGAAGATGACAAGCCTCACCAGCAGAGAGGGGTAATGCCTGGGGCTCATGTTCTGTGTCACTCGGCTCCGAAATACTTGCTCTGCGTACTTTGATTTTTCCCTGGGAAAAAACAGGATAAAACTAGTTGTGAGGAACTAGAACAATGAAAACAGGACCTGATGAGGGGCTCTGCCAAGCTGAAGGGTTTATAGCTGCATCTCTATAGAGACACACCATGAAACACTTGTCAGGGTGTATCAAGACTGATATTAAACCCAGCCCCTTTCTAACACACAGCAGTGTAGAGGCTCACTAACCACACAGTCAGTACCAGACCACATCTCACTGCACGAGGCTTTCATCGAGGCATCCCCTTCAGCCAACATGCCAGCTACATGGCTAAGAAGCTCTGTCAGTCCCAGACCTTGCTTTTTTTCCGAGGGAGCCTGATGGCCACGTTCTCTGCTGGCGACTGACTGTCGCTGAAGTCTGCAGCACAGGAGCTCTCCAGAGCGCTGCGGTCCAGTGCAGTTTTCTCTGAGGTAGACGTGTGGATGGACTGGGACACACTTTGCACAAGTCTTGGAAGGTGCTAAAGTAAGAAGAGAGTGCCATGGGCAGGCAAGGTAATCACGCCACAACTCAGGTTGACAACTTTCCTGCTCCTCACCCCAAACTTTGACCATCTCAGTCAAAGCACTGACAACAGATCCTGCCTGGTTGATTGGATTGTTTATCACAACCACTGATTTAACTCAATCTCTGCCTTTCTTAAAAATAGCAGATGGGAAACTGATAACTGTTTTGCTGACATGTAGTTCAAGTGTCAACTACTACACAGTATCTGAAGAGGAAACAGGCAAAGCTCCAAGTCCTGCACAGCTACATAAGCCAAAATAAATTACACTGGCCAGTTCCAACAATTATTAGGAATCAGCATGAACTGAGACAAAATAATCTGTGTCAAAGTCAAGGTAGCTCATAAAGATTTAATTGGACACATGCCAATGCAAAATCCTGTTAGAGTTCCCAGTCCCAAAGCCAGTAAGATCAGTTTTTAATAATTATACTTACCATTAGGTCTGAGGAAGAGAGTGGCTCCCCATTCAAGAAGAACTGTAATTAGAGACCCATTTGCAGTCAGATTCCATTTGGCTGGCACATACTCAGGACAACTTCTGCTGACTCCTATTCCCCTTCAGGCCACCCTAGGGTTGGGATCCCTGGCAAAAAACTGCAAAGAAACAACCCTGTTCCTGCCTATCCACCACTCCTTCAATTGCAGCTACCTGACCTAATAGCATATAAAGCCAGAAGGGACCATTGTGATTTTCCTGTTTACAGACTTTGTAACTTCCAGAAATGTATCCAAGACAGTTTGCGGAAGAGGTACAATAGATTATTTTACAACAACTCAAATTGTTTTCAAAGGTACTCACTTTCACCTCAAAGCCTGTATCCTACTTCTAGCCTGAATCCACATAACCTCCCATAACTTGAGCTCAGTGAAAGCTTTTTCCAAGATGCAGTTTGAAGACAATGAATCCAGGCATTTGCCACTAATATGAAGGGCAGACCAGCTTTGGAACACCTTTGACCCTTAGTAAGTAAGTTTATTTTGCTAAATTGCCAGAACACTGGCTTTGCTGGCTTTTTTATTTGAAATCAGATTACCAAGAACTGACCTAAGCAGTGATGGGGACAAAGAGGTGGCCATGGCTGCCAAAGTAGTACATACTTAGGTAAGGTGCACCAGGACTGTGAGTTCCTTCTTTGCACAGTCCAGCTACATCGTTACTATCTAGCAGGAACAGAGTGAAGTTCCATCAGTGAGCAAAACTGAAGAAGTAGACAGTGAAGACATATTAAGATCTGAGGTGCTGCCAACCTGAGATCAGTATTCAACTCTGTCCTGGCCAGCACTTCACATTAAAATTTAAGGTTAAACTACTCTACTGCAGGGGAAAAAAAAAAAAAGCAACCAAAAAACAATCACCACTGTTACACTACTGGAATAAATCTGCAAGTTTCTTTTTCCTCACCTGTCCCTGAGTGTTAGAACACCCTATGCCTTCAACAGCAGGGGCAGAAGGCATGTGGCTAATACTCACATTGGAGAAGGCTGCCCTGGGAGACACATGGACAAGGGCTGCAGATCGGTGGTTTTGATGGAACCATATCGGGTTTCCCTCCAAATGCAGCTGTGTGAGGAAAACAGACAAGTTGTTTCTAGAAGAAATATTCTATACCCCAATCTATCCTGCCTGCAAGCTCCATTCTTTCTCTCTGCTTCAAGAAATATCCTTGCAGTTATGAAGCCAGGAAAGGACTAGGATTTTACAATGTTTCCTGAAATTAGTTTAGCAAATAGAGAAGGAGATTTACAGTACCTCTTACTCACGACCTAAATCATTATGAGCTTTTTCAGTACTGACTCTGAGAAGTGTTGAAAGAACAGTCTTTGCAGGCCCAGAGAAGCTGTAGATGCCCCATCCCTGGAGGTGTTCAAGACCAGATTGGATGCAGCTTTTAGCAACCTGGTCTAGTGGGAGGTGTGTCCCTGCCCATGGCAGGGAGGTTGGAACTACATCTTTAAGGTCCCTACCAACTGAAACCACTCTCTGATTCTATGACCTTCTTTCACAAGCACTATAGTGATTGCAGTGCTCCTCCTTCAGACTTCTCTGAACACACAAATCTACAACAGGATTATGGGAGAATCTTTACTGAACTTAACTGAACTTGAGTGCTAAAATCAGAAAGGACGAGCAAGGAAATGGGGATGAATATATGGAAAAAAGGTTAGCTTGAGCAAGGGTCACTCAAAATGAAGGCTAAAACACAGGTGTCTATCTAAGGCTCCCCCATCAAGTGTCCTGCAATAAAATTAAATGCTCAAGAGTTGAACTTATCTTTCAAAAGTCTCTTGTTACCACAAAGTCTCCATCTTGCACACCCTGATCGTGAAATCCCTGATCTACCAACCCATCAGGCTTTATGCTTACTTTTTTTAAATAGTGCAGAGTGGACAATGGTGCCAACTGGGCATGATCCAGCAGCAGGTTATAAGCCACGTCCAAGTGCTGCAGATTCACAAGCTGTTCCACCCCTGTGAACAAAGCAAGAAGTCATCAGCATGCTAGAAGACATAACTTAGGAACCTCTCCCAAAACTGAACCCTAGTAAAGATAGTTGTGCCCAAGATTTCAAGTTCTGTTCATGCTCAAGGACAACAGGAAGGCTTTAAACTCAGAAATGCTCCTCCCTTGTGGGCTCACCATTAATGCTGTCGAGCTCGTTGTTGCGCAGGATCAGAGTCACCAGCTTGGATCGGCTGAAGATGCCAAGGTTTGGCACCTTGGACAGGAAGTTGAAGGCCAGATTGAGGTACTCTAGTTCTGTGAGGGTCTGTTCAGAGAGAAGAGCAGCATTGCATCATTTGGGATCTTAGCTCAAAGCCTGGCCCTGAACTCAAGACAGCGCACTAGCTTCTACCATTTTTTTGATCCTAACAAGGTCAACCAACAAGTGAGTTTGTTAAGACTGTTTCTGCAGAAAGAGTTTGATGTTCACATTGGGAGTGGTTTGTTTAGGGGTGGTCAGCATCATCTAACTGCTTTACAGAATTTGCCAGGAGCACTTTTCTCTTTCCTCACCAGCTTCAATGGAGCACAGGAAAGGATTGGACATCCTGCCTCAGCAAAAGGAGTGAACTAACAAAAGGAACCCTTTCTTACCTTTGTAAAGATGATGGTGAATGATACCTTGTGAGCCCCACCAACTCCATGAAAAGCTGTTTCATAGCATTGCCTCAAAGAAGCAGATCTAGTCCAGCAAAGCATGGATTTCATTGCCATTGTGATGGACTACCCCTTTTCTAGAGCAACTGACTGGTTTCTGAGAGCAGGAAGTAAATGCTACTGGCAGTTTGAACAAACTGAGCAGTAAGTTTCTACAGCCCCATACCTGGCTACGTAACTCTCACCTGCTGCACAGGTTACAGCAAAGTCTTGGCCACAATGGAGTGCCCACTCTGTGAAGGACTGTACATACAAAATATCCTGTATCAGTGCATTTATCACTTGGCCAGGCTGTACTGCCAAGTGGTAACTACAGCTAACTCTGTCTTAGAGGGGTGAGGAACACTGCTTTCTCTGCCTCAGTGCCACTCGGACTGCACATAAAGGACAATGGTTTTCAGGCTGCAAGCACTAGCTCTAAGCCACACCACCTCTGTGATTTCTTTTATTATACCTCACCTAGTAGGAACATGATGTCGTGATTACAGAATTTTAGCAGTATTGTCTGTATAGGAGGAAACTGGTGGTCAGCCCAAAATACTCACCGTTAAATAGTGCTCACAATCCTGGATCTTGTTGTGACTCAAATCCAAGACCCTCAGAGCATTCAATAATTGCTGAGGGACAAAAAGATACTCGATCAGATCCTACAACTGTCTCTGTTACAGCATGAGAAGCCTCTCCTGCTGGGAGAAGCCAGCAAAATTAACACTGCCCACTTCCTCCCACCCAGACCTAGCAGCATCAGTAACAGAGGGCCTGGCTCTTGGCTGTGATCATCTCCTCTCTTCCCCTCAGCCATGCAGGAAGGATGCCCCACTCACCAGTGAGTCATCCAAGGCAGTGATTGAGTTATAGCTGAAGTTCACAATCTGCAGTTCCAGCCATGGGAGAGCACAGCTCAGATCTCCACCACATGCTGAAATAATTTCCTAGGAAGAAGAGAGGAGCCAGTCCTTGGTGAGTACTAGCTGTTACAGTAAAAGCAGATGAACAGGGGAACAGTTAGTCTAGAAGGTGGCTGACATACTGTGCTTTACAGACCTCGCCTTGCATAGAGAGGCAGTGACTTTTATGTCCCTAATTCAAGTATTTGGAGGTGGTGGGAATCCCATGGCCAGATATTTAGAAAGAAGAGGAGATGCTTTTATTTCCTACACTGGAGTGCCAATAGTTATCCTAATCTGTTAGATTTCTCAGGCTCAGAACACTGAGCACAAAGATTCATGCTAACAAAGAGACTTCCCTCAAACAAAAGCAAGATACACACTTGTGTTCTCATAGATAGAAAAAGCTCCCAAAGCACTCCCTACCATCAGCCTCTGCTCCCCATTAGGCATCTGCTTCTATGTCCCAGAGAGAAGCCCAGAGGCCCATGGCCAGCACAGCCCATGGTACTCAGTTCTCCACGGCTGGAGCTTGCCTTCATGTCTCAGAAATGTGCTGGGCAGCAGTGCAGGTAAGACACTGGGGCACAGCATTTCCTCTGACAGCAAGCTCTCATTTAAGGCTGCTGAGGTACAGTGAAATAAATCTTGACCAACTGCAGGCCTTGAATGTGGAAACAGCCAGAGACAGAGAGCTGTCAGACCTAGCTGACACGAATGTTATCTAGAGCCAGAAATTCTCAAGAAGCTAAAAAGAAGACTCCAGAGCACATGTGCATGCAAGCAGGGAACACTGCCTGAGACAGGAGCAGGACCCCAGAACGGGGAAGGGAGATGAAGCCATACACAACATGGATGAATAAAAGGGCTAATACCATCTCCTACATCCTCCCTGTGTGAAGAGCTGTAGGATGAAAACAGCCTTACCCCACAAGCTGTGTAGAGACACTCACCTCCAGCGTACTGATACATTTGCAACAGGTTAGAGATTCCAGCTGAGAGTAGACAAATCGCAGTCCCCGGAGGCAGTGTGGAGGGACAGACCTCAACTGCAGCAGTGATGAGAAAGTAAGAACAACATACATCAAAATATTACACTGGAGGAGCAGATCCAAGTTTCACCCCAAGCAAGCTTTGCAGGAGTTTAGTCTTAGCCTTCTAGGGAAGCCACAAAAGCCTACCCAGTTTTTAGGAGCAGAGGCATTCTGCAACCACAAAACTAGTCAAGAAAACCCCAACAGCAAGACTCAAAACCACTCTTGCCACCTATACTTACTTCCAGATGCCGGAGGGACTTGAAAGGGAAGATCTTCACAGCAGATTGCAAAACACAGTTTGGAACATGAACGAGCTAGAGAAATGAGAAAAAAATCTCATGTCAAGCTTGATTTGTGCTTCATTACCACCTTCCTGATGCAGCAACTGCAGCACCTTGAAAAGGTTGTCCCTCCAACTCTGGATCCCTTAAAAGCTCTCTCCCAGTGCTGGTAGTGGCACTGTCTCCCGAGCTCCACAGTACAATAGAGGGCAAAGAGAACAGCAAGTGTGGTCTGCCAGCCCACGGAGCTCCTCTTCATCTCCCCTGCCCACATGGCTTCACCACTTTCAGCACCACCGGGAGGTCTGACAGCCGGACTCCTCATCAGCCACAACTAGCAAATCTACTAAAGACAAAACTAACTGCTGGAGGTATGTTTATCAAGCAACTGAGTGGAACTAGCACTCTGGTGGGAGGTGTGCATGTGCATTTCACTACAAGAGGCCAAATAAGGCAAATGACAAGCAGATACAATGGAAAACAGAGTTGGTCTCCAAGGCACTGTTAGTGTCATACTGAGGTGCCTGCAAACCTCCTCTGTTTGCACAGCCACAGGCCCTTCCACCACAGGGCAGTCAGGCTGTGCTCATGTGCCATAAGGCAGCTCATTAAAACCACCTTCTTATGCTTTCTACGGACAGTGCATAAACAGTACTTCTGGCTGCTACTGAAAGTGAGTATAAAGCAGTTACCACTTCCACTGTAGACAACAAAGTACAACCAGAGAGACCATCTCTGCCACTTACATTTACATTCACAGAGAAGTGACTCATCAGGTGCAGAACAGACAACCCAAGACCTCATCACCATCGCTGCTTCCACAGCTACAGCCCTGGCAGGAATGAATCACTGCCCACTGCCTGCCAGCACTAATGCTGCACGTTGAACAAGAGCATTTGGAAGGGAAGCTTGCACTGGCAAGCCCTAATGGTCAGTTTTAGCGAAGTTTATTTCAGATGCCATTCTTGCTGTGTGTCTTGCTCATCTCCTCTCCCTCCACTGTCTTAAAAATCTTCCAGGCTGATATAAATTATTCGTTTCTCCAAGTAAACCAGTTCCTAGACATCAATGGGCAGCTTCCCCTTCTTTACAGGCTTGTTGCAGAGAGAGCACATTTTCTAGTTAACAGGAGCACTCACCAAACATCTTCCTGATTGCAGTGTCCCTCCCTGTCTCCTCCTGCCCGGAGACCCATGTTTCTCCACGGACTCTGGGCCCCACTCCAATCTCCCCACTCACTACACTGTTACAAAGTCCTCCCAACAACATTGTGATACCGCTCCGCTCTCACAGGGAAAACATGTTTTTAAAGAGGTCACAGATTTTAGTGCTCAGCCACAACACCTTCTGAGCCCCACTGTGGAACCTAAAACAGCTGCTAATTCCTCTTCCCCTTTCAGGCTCCTTTCACCTCTACTATCCTCCCAGCAGTGCCCCAGTGCCGAGTAGAATCATGTGCAGCCTCGTAGCACACGCCACCTTTCAAAAACCTCTCTGAAGAATTCCTTGATCTGTAGTTTTATCTTTATTACCGCCTCTTTACTACAGCCTTTATTGTTAAAATTAATGAGGATACGTTACTAGAAATATCCCACGCTGTGAAACCGATCAACCAGAACCACTGCCCAGGCTGCTGAAATAAGCATCAGCCTCAGAGTGTGTACAACATCTGACCCCTCTGCTCAAGTTCTCCAGCTCTGCTGCCTTGGGTGGATCAATCATCACTCCGGGAGCACTCAGCTGTGCTCAGGTGCCAGATACTGCCTGAACTGCCCAAGCATTTCAGGAAATAATAATTTTCCCAACAATGATAACACCTTACCAAGGTCAGAACATAATTACCTCCTACTGCCGCTGTTTTT
The DNA here is from genome assembly GCA_013397915.1 of Daphoenositta chrysoptera. Classification (NCBI taxonomy): domain Eukaryota; kingdom Metazoa; phylum Chordata; class Aves; order Passeriformes; genus Daphoenositta; species Daphoenositta chrysoptera. The sequence continues at coordinate 183,027 of VZRO01008344.1, read as the reverse complement.
AACTCCGAGAAACTTTCCTCTGAGTTGCACGGCTGATCCTAGATATTCAGACTATCGTGCTCATCATCCTAGATATTCAGACTATCGTGCTGAACCACGACTCCACGCAAGAGCCCTGTGAGAGCCATCTGACCCACGGAGCCTGCCCGTCAGACGGGGGCAATGGGCACCGCAGGAGGCTGCTCGGGAGCTGTGCCTGCCACCTGCAGCACCCCGGCCCCGGTGTGTACTCACCTTCAGAGAGTGAGTCTTCTGCAGCACGTCGAAGAGGAACTGCGCCTGGAGGATGGCGGCTGTCTCGGCGGGGTGCGAGGGCAGCGCCACGAAGCCGCGGTTCTGGTTGCGGGAGCCCAGGTGCTGCTCGAAGACCTGCGTGAGGTGCTGCAGGGTGGAGGTGAGCAGCGTCAGCGTGCTGGAGCCGTCCAGGACGAGGTCGCCTGCAGGAAAGGGGAAGGCCGGGCCGGGCCGGGCCGTGAGTGTCCACACAGCGGCGGCACCGACACGGCCCGG
>VZRO01008344.1:139798-182055 GCA_013397915.1 Daphoenositta chrysoptera | reverse complement strand
GGCACGGCACGGTGCGGGGCGGTGCAGGGCGCGGGGCACGGCACGGCACGGCACGGCACGGCACGGCACGCAGCGCGGGGCTCGGGGCTGGATGCGGCGCGGGGCGCTCCCGCGCTCCGCACCGGACGGGTTTGCGAGGGACGGCACGGACGCGGTGCGGTGCGGTGACCCCAGTGCCTGTCTGTGTCCCTTTCCTCCTCCGGCTGTGCGTGTGTCTGTCAGAGCCGTCCGTACGTCCAGTGGAGAGGTGGCTTATTGTTACTGTCCGGTGCTGGCACTTCGTTCTGGAGTGAATTTCGTTCCGTGTGCTCGTTTATGTGTCTGTGGACCGTGCAGGCTCCGTCCCGTCTGGTACCCTGTGAAGGGCCTGTTGTGAGGGAGAGTCATGGAACAGACGGTGCTTCAGGAGTGAATGGCTGCGATGGTTCATCCAGGGCGGTTCAGTGGAGTATAGGATTCTTTGAAATATTTAAGCCTTCTAAAGCGCTTGTGTAATAATACAAATTTCAACATAGCCATGTGGCAGAGAGATCCACAGGTTAAAACCTTCATGCCGGAAAACTTTGTGTGTTTACTGTCTTATGTGTCGCCTTTTCATTCTGGTATGTGTGTCTGTTCCTCGGCCATGACAGAGGAGAGGCAGGGGCTGCACAGCCCACTCCTGTTTCTTTTGGCTTTGAGGCTGTGAGTGTCACAGTAGCATCCAAATGCTTTGATGTACGCAGCAGCACCCCTCCTGCTCCTTTCCTCCATGGACAGGCACATCAGTATTTCTTCCCAGGAAAATCTTCCAAGGCCTCTAATCCTTCTCCTTTGTGAGCTCTTCCCGTCTGCATGTATCAGCCAGAGTCCCTTCTCCTCTCCTATCCTCAAACCAGCTTTGCCCCTGTGGCTTTATCCCTATCTTAACATCCATTCCTAGTCTAGACACTCCACAGCTAAATTATTCTCAGCCGATGGCCAAGGGATTAAGGAAGAGCTGTGGAGATGGATGTGGGACCTGATGGCTGTCTCCATGCAGCCCCTTGCCCACGGAGCTGGGGCAGCCTGCCTGTAGCATTACTGACTCATCTTCATTGCAAAGGGACAGTGTGAACTGCTGTCCTCTGCCCTCAAACATGTGCCAGATCACGTTTTTCTCAGCAAAACAGGGAGGCACTGGCACTGTGAAACAGCCTTTGGGGGTGAGGGGGAGCCCCACTGGAGTCTCTGTGAGCAACATGTGGGAGATGCTGTAGCTGCCAGCATTGCAGGGACATGCCTGCTCACTTTCCTTCAGAATCTGTGAAGCCTAGATGGTCAGCACGATGGTCAGGACAAGGTATAGTGATTTATGTGAGCCAGTTCTGTTTACTGACGTGCTTGTGGAGAGAGCAGGGATGTGTGAGTGCACACAGGTTGGCAGGCTGTGGATTTTTCTGGCCTCCCTTTGAATCTGGCCTGCTGGCATGACGCTTCTATTACTGAAAATTACTTCTAGCAGGAATGCTGAATCACGTACTCCCCATAACCAGGAGATACAGTAGGATGAAGGTATCAGTCATTTGCTTTTCTTTAGTGGTGTTTGTTTTTTTTGGTTTCCCATTTTTTCTTGTGCTCTTCCTGGGGCAACCCAGGCAGTGATGCCAGCAGGCTGGGCACTTCAGCATGGTGCTTATTAGCAGAATTCTCCCTGATACTCCTTTTAAGTTTCTATTTTAAATTTTAACCCATTCCTAAGTCTCTTTATGAAGGGCTGCCTCACAAAAAAAATAATCTTTAGTTGTGTTTCACACCCTTGAGATCTTTCCAGACTGCTGGTTTGTCCCCTCCCCATCTTAGTCATCCCATATTGTGCTAGACAAAATTAGCTCCTAACCTTTCCTTATAAATCAATCCCTCTGGCCCACTAGCAATTTTTTTTTGCTCTTCTCTGAACTCCATCTGTTGAAGGTGATAGAAACGCCAGGCAGGATCCCAGCAGGTATCCATCTCGCCCTCCTCCAGAGGTGGCACAGAGTAAGGGGCAAGTGGCCTCTAGTGGCTGTGGCCAGCTGCCAATGTACCAAAGGGCAGCACCAGTGCTTTCAGGCTGTGGGCTCCCCGTTCTTCAGAAAGAGGAGAGCTGGTAGGGTTAGCATCGGAGAACACGCCTCTCATCCTCACCTCTCTCTCGACCCAAAAGCATCCTGCTTTCCCAGTGCGGTGAGCAGGGCATTGATGGAAACCCCGTGAGTATCTCCCAGTCCCTCTGCGACTTCAAAGCAAGTCCCCAGGGCTCTTTTACTGCTACTACAACTGTCTGGCTTTTAGCTGTTCAGCCTCATTAGAGTGATGGCTTCAGCATAATTCTGAACGCGCTGCTTTGATGGGTAAAGAAAGAGTAAGTGCTGGATTTTCCCTCCCTTTTAACTTCGTTTAGGCAGTCAGGCTGTAGTTTTTAACTCGGTGTAACATCTTGCAAAGCTGGTGTCAGCAGAGTGTATTGCACCCAGCAGTTCTCCACGATGAGGGTTTCCTCCCTCCCGGAGCATAAAATGCCCCTGGAGCCTCTGCCTTGCTCCGGACATACCTGAGCTTGACCTGAAACAAAGCACATTGCTTCACACCACTGCTGACAGTTTTCAGTTTACTTCAAAGGCCCCACAAGGCATGTTAGTGGCACAGAGGTGAAGCTGAGCATTAGCATTTCTTTTGTTGATTACCTTTACTGTTTTTCTAGATTTTAGGGATTCTGACTCTACAGGAGCTGCTGTCCAGAGCCCCATTATCTTTTTACTCACTAAGTTATAGTGCTTGCAACACATTTTTGCAGGCAGTCTGTAGTTATGGATGTTCTGTTCCTTAAAAATGCCCAATCCTTTCTTTAACAGTGGTGATGCCATGGCCCTGCAAAGTGACGTTCCCCTGCTCTTCCCACTGGAATAAAATGTTCCCTGCCTTCAGTTTCAAATGTACTGCTGTTTGTTTTCATGAAATTATACCCTCTTCTTTGAATTAAATGCAAAAAAAAAGAAAGCCATGTATTAACCTTTTCTCTATCATGTCTCCTACTAAAAGGCAACTCAGTCTCTGCTTCCAGATGATTTCCAGACATTTCTCATTTTTTTCTGCTATCTGTTGGAACCCTTTTGCTCTGTTTTTCTTGGAAAGTGGGGTTTGAAGTTGAAGATTACACCTTAAGATCGACAGAGTGGATTGTGTGTTTTAATTCTTTTCTGCCTTGTTCCTTATGGCCTGGATGCTGCATTTGCTGTTTAGATGTCTGTCTTGGCAGCCTATGTCTCTTGAGCTGTTGAGGTCTTACTGAGGATGAAATTAGTGATGAGTCCAATGGGATGTGTGTCAGGGGTTTCTTCCGTTACGTTTTGCCTTGTTCCTGATAATTAGGAAGGTGGACCAAAGGAGGATCCTTCATCAGTGGTCAGATTAGCTCCTCAAAAACTTCCTTTACAGATGGCCCTGGCGTTTTTGATTTGAATAAGCTGTCCAGGTAGGCAGAGTGAGTAGACTGTAGACTTTCTGGAGATCTTCAAAGATAGAAGGGATGATAGAAGTGGCCTTCATTGTGTCATCCTTAGACAGTCTTTTGTGATTTAGAACAGTGTCCCATGCTAGGTTCTTCAGATGAGATAGTAAGAAAGCCCTCAGCACATAGCCAGACTATAATACTTCAAAGCTTTCATAGCTGGAGAATAGCTTGTTCTGAAATATGGGTTTAACTTCTCTTAATTTTGTCATGAATATAACTCGTTACCAGAGAGATGGCCAAGCTATCCTCTGACTTTGCAGTTTTTTGCTCCTTGATGACATCACTAAAAAAATGTTTTCTTTTGCCAGTTTTGCATTCATTTGTATTCTACCCTTGTAGTTTTAGCGAATGTCCCTTTTCTTGTGCTGTGAGCTGAGGACACTTTGCTTCTCCCTGTGCCCAAAGCACTGTGTATGTGCTTCCATCTTCTCTGTTTGAGATGAGTTTTTGGAGGTCAGTATCTTCCCAGTGCCAGTCTCTGTACCATCTCCAGTTCTTCCTGGGGTGCAGCCTGTGCTGCTTAGGCTGTGCTGCTGCTGTAGATGGTTTGAGTAGAGGTGTTTCTGTGTTAGTCTGTATCCCACTCCTTGTCAAGCATGGCACCTCTTTGCCTTCCTCACCTGTAGTTGGATATTGAGCAGATCGTTCCTTTGTGCTGCCCTCAGGGACTGGTGTGTCCCTTATCCCCTCCAGTGCTGACAGGGCACAGATCTGCAGCCTGAAGGGTGGCCTCTTTGCCTGTACCATGTGTTGCTTTGTGTGTGGCAGTTGAGTGATGAACTGTTTGTCCTTGTGCTATCTCTGTGGTCTGCACAGCTCTCTCTGTGGTTCCTTCTGGCCTTTTTTGGGATCTGCCCAATTAAAGCTAGGTGCCACAGGACCACTCTGCTGCCTGCTCCTGGCATGTGCTCCCAGCACCTGATCTCTCTGACTTTTTCTTTCCCTGGTGGTCAGTCACACCCCAGCTTTGCACAGATGTGCTGCTGTAGACATGGCTGAGCAGGAAGCTTTTCTTTCTCTTGCACAGCCTGTGCAGGAGATCTATATAGCTGCTGTCTCCATTGGCCCCTCTGACCTTTCAGAGAAGGACAGGGTCCCATCTATCCCTGATCAGTTGGAGCCAGTGGCCAAAGCAGCATGGGTTGGGCCACTTGCCCCTGCACACTGCTGGGGACAGGCCTGTTCTAGTGATGCCGGGGAGGTTCTCCAAGGGCCGGTGAGGTGACCTCTGGATCAGGAGCCAGGGGGTTGAGGGCAGTGGCCAGCAGTCTCCCACGACATTCCCTTGTCCTGCCCTCTCTCCACAGGTTATGCCACTCTCCAGGTTTGCTGGGTGCCTGCCGGTGAAAGAGAAGGGTTGATATTTTGCCCAGGCCCTTAGGTCCTGAACCAAAATGGCAGCTGGAGAGTCCCCTCCCGTAGGAGATGTCTTCATCGACTTGCAGCAGGTGAGGTGGGAATCTGGCAGCAGCGGGGCTGTCTCTTCCCCAGGGCCTGTGCTCCTGCTGGCTGAGAGCAGGACTGGTGTCCTGGCAGCGTGCTGCAGTAGGAGACACAGCCTGCATTTATGGGGGACAGCTCTGCATGAAGGGTGCCCTGAGGCTGCCCCTGAGCCCGTGTCCTCTCCATACAGACAGCAAACTGTGGCCTAGAAAAGGCCAGGGGTTGCTCTGTGAGGTCCCTGTGCCTTCACATGCCGTTGGGTAGGGTGTGCAAGTGACAGGAGGAGGTGAGCAGCTTGAAAATAAACTATCTCCGTTTAGGCTGGGCTCGGGGCACCTGTGCTAAGGTGAGAGGAGAAGCAGTCTCACCCACAGATACAGAGCTGCTCCTAGGCCACAGCTAAGAACAGGGATGCGAGGAGAGGGATCTCTCGGCTAAAGCTGCCTTGCTCCCTCTTTCTGCCTAGCAGATTTGTCACAGTTGGGCCTCCTTCTGTTTCCATGGAAACACGGGAGTCCACAACAGCTCCGCGCTGGCATTTCGGCTATATTGACGGAAAATTTTACCAGCTGCAGCTGCTCAGGAGAAAGAAAGAAAGGCCAGGGGATACCTGGTGATTCTCATCACAGGGCGTTTCCGCCAGCAAAAGGCAGAGAAGTTCCCATTGCCTGAAACAGGAGGAAAATGGACAGAAAAGCCTGAAGAAAGCATCCAAGGGGAACGGGGAGTCCCTGTGTGTGTGGAGGGGAGGTGGGAAGGCACAGGGTGGTCACTGACCCAAGGGCAGCTCACCGGAGCAGGGATGCTGTTTCCCAAGGGGAAATATAGAGGAGGTCTAAGAATGAGAGATGGCAGACTGGGCAAAGGGAAGACCAGAGGGCAGCAGTTAAATGTGAGGAGAGAGAAATTCCAGCCAAACAAAAGCTACACTTTTCCTCTAATAGGAAAAACAGGCACTGGCAGATTCCCTTGATACCTGCCACTCAAGAGAGGTGTGGAGCACCACTAAGGTGTCCCTGCAGAGTGTGCCTTGGAGCTCGCTGGTCTGTTCTGGCACTTGGTTTTGAGCAGAGCTCTGCCTCTATGTGAGAAATTATGCCCCAGGCCTGTCGTGTGGAGCCTGCTGCTCCTTAGCAAGTCGGCTCTGGAAGGGCAGGAGGATCCAGAGGGCTTTAGGGGTCTGCCGTGTTTGATTCTTACCTGGCGGTTTCTGTGCAGGGCAGAGATCACGCAGAGAAAGCCTCTCCTGGTGCCGAGGACGATGAGGACTTGGATAAGACTTTGTCAATCGAGAGATTTGGGGACCTGATAAGCAAGTCAGCATCAAGCAATCTGGAGAAGCAAAGTCGCAGCTACAGTGAGAGAGATTTTGAATGTATGTAGGTTTTGAAACGTTGTACCCACTTCCACCCTCTCCACCAGCCCTCGCTCCGTCCCACGTGCTCTGCAGCCTTGTGCCAGGACTGCAGATTGTATTAGCCTGCTATTCACTTCCTTCCTCCAGAGCGTTCCCAAGGTGCTATGTACACACAGTTTAGCACCAGTGCCCACGGCCTGTTTCCAGTCTGTTCCTGTTTTCTGTCTCCATAGGCAGAGCTGCTGCACAGCCCACCCAGCAGCATAGCTCAGCCCGGGGTGTTCGCTCACCTCCTAGACCAGACTCCAAGACCTCTGCAGCTACTTCCCCAAGTTGAAATTTCCAGTTTAAAACAATTTTTCTTCCATGTGGCTGCAAAGAAACATCCAGATAGGACCAGAAGCCAGGCTGTCCTCCCCAGTCTGAAAGCAGATGGCTCCAGTCAGACATGCCTGTGTATTTCTAAATGGCACTGAAGAATCCATTTGGCTTATCTGATCAAAGAAAGGAACTGCAAAATAAAAATGGAGTGTGAATTTAAAGTGCTGTACTTATCTCACCTGAATTCATCTGAGCATATTTATTCCTCTAACTGCCCTTTCATGATGAAGGCAACTGGTCTGTCCAAGCTCACTTTGGGTTTAAAATGAGAGTGTACCCACGAGAGTGACCATAAGCTGTTGCCTGGTGTAGGTGAGTTATGTTACTCTGTAGTTACAGCGGTGAAGGGCAGGAAGAGGCCTCTGTCCAGCAGCCTGTTTGTGTGGCAGACACGTAGCAATGGTTGGGAGATTTTCCCAGTCTGTGGCTGTCCACAGTCACATACTGCTTATTTTCCAGCTTGGCTTTGATGGGATACAACCTTGGGAACATTATGTCCCGAGTACATCACCAGGCTGTTTTCTGCTTGGCCACTCATTGCCAATGGCTGTTATAAAAGCTTGCTGGTAAAAGTCTATTACTGTAGTGCACCCCAGCTGCTGTTTTTTGCCTGTGTCATTTCTCTACAGAGGCTCCATTCAAATAACACTTCCCATCTGGGCTCACAGTCACTCGTGCACATGGCTGCAAGGTGCTAATAGCTTTGCTGTGGGTTGAATTCCTGTCCTGTGCCCGTAGGACCTACCTGCTCAGAAGCTCTGCCTGTGTGCACAGGTGTGGGGGTTGGCTTGGAGGACATGGATGATCTGCTTGAGCATGCATGGCAGAAGCTTTTTGAAAATTTGACTAGACCTTTGTACTCTTTGGGGTTGGGGTTTTTTTTTTTTTCCTTACTAATAGGAGAGTCCTTCTTTTGTCAGAATCAAGCTTGTTTTCCTCTGAGTTCCTGATGTATTTCTGTTGTCTAGGACTGCATCAACCCTGGTTATCAAAAGTTTATGCAGTTTGTATTCATAAAGCTGGAAGATCTGGTTAGGTCATTAGACTTTAAAGATAACATACCACCCCATAGAGGTGAATGCTCTCTGGGCTTAGAAATGTTTCCTGCCCTAGTCGAAGCCAGGAATTCCAAATATGTAGGCTCTTCCTTCTGGGCTCCCTAGCCAAATTACTTTTTCATATCTCCTGTATCAAGTTTACCAAGAAATGTAATCAAACATCTGGGACACTAGTTTGGCAGTAACTTTCCATACAGGCAGGCACTGCAAGGAAGGGAGCAGGGAGGGAGGGCAGGGGCTGGATGCACAGGAGGACAGGCAGGAAGAAGAGGGATGTAGGAATCCTTTTGTGTTTGGGAGAGGTGTGTTTTTCCCACCTCCACCTCCCACCTCTGCGGAGATGTGATCAGTTGAAACGAGGAGGGCTGAGTGCAGGGGTGAAGAGAAGAGCAGTGCTCCCCACTTTGTGCCAGATCCCACACTTACCATCACTGCCCTTCCCTGCAGCCCAAGGCGTCAGTTTCCTTCTGATCCAAAACATAAATGTTTCTGTCTTGGGCTGAAGTGAACAAGCCAGAAGGGAAAGATGGGCTGTGTCCTCACCAGCAGCTTTGTGCTGTTGAAGGAGCAACATGTGTATAGTTGGGGTCTTCCTTGCTTTTTATATTAGAAATTCACACCTGACCTATCTGTGGCATGCTACAGAAGTACAGCAGCAGGACAGGAGGGTCTTTCTGCCACATCTTGTGAGTGAAATAGGCTACACCCTGTTAATTCAAAGACAAAAACACTTTTGAGAGAAAAGCGTTTATAAAGAGCCCAAACTCTTTCCAGTTTGCAGACGTCTGACCATTCTAAATCTCCTCTAATCTTGCCACAAGCTGCTTCTTCTAAACCAGGGGGATGTGTGAAATATCCCTGCTGTTCCCAAGGGGGGAAACAAGGGAGAAAAGACTTGAGAAACCAAAGGAAAGGAAACATGACAGCAGAACAATGAACCTGCCTGGCTCTCCCAGGGAGAAGGTTACAGCCTACATTGAAAATGTCCTTTGAAGGTAGTTTTCACTGTAAACAGATTTTGCTGCCATGTCACAGGAAAGCTGGGAAGGAACCGAATCAAAACAGACTGGAAACAATTCCTCAGGAAGAGCTGCCGAGCAACACCCCCTTGCCAAGTGGCTAGTGCCCCCCTGATTTCAGCAGCTCTGGGTGCAGCCACAGGACCTGTGCATCCTGCAGACTGTCTGTGGGAGGCTTTGTGCCTGCACAGAGCCCTGGCAGCAACGACTTCCCTTTCTCTCACAGGGGGATGCTGAGCTTACCCTGTTCCCCGCCTGGTGCGTTGCCTTTGTTATGGAGTGAAGGCTCAGAAATGCCCTTAATTTCTTCTCATTCTGTAATTCCCATGACACCCAGGTCAAGCCTGTAGGAATTTCTCTTTGTAGATCAGTTTAAAGAAAAGTCCTTCTGCCCTGTTTCTTTACCCTGGTTTTTAAAAGACAGCCTCCTAACTGAACCTGAATTTCAGAGGCTGGTAGACACATGCCCTCAAAGTACCTGGGATGTGGACTTAGGTTGCATCTGCACTGTTGTTCCTGTGGCTGTGCAGGAGGAACTTTTTGTCAAAGCCTGGGCGATAAATAAGCTGCACCTATTCAACTCAAACGTTATGTAGAAAAGAAATCACAATCATTTAGGATGAAAAAGACCTTTAAGATCGTCAAGTCCAACCTAACACCAAGTCCACCACTAAGCCATGGCCTAACCACTAAGTAATGTCCCTAGAAAGTTTGTAAAGGGCCCAAATCATGCTTGTTGGAGGATGCAAGAAGCATTTCCCTGTGTTTAGGCATGGGATGTTGCCTCTGGCAAGTCAACACAGCTCTGCACAGCCATGCAAATGGCTTTTGGCAACACAGGGAGGGGGGTGCTGCCTTCCCCAGGGCAGTGGAGCTGTGTTGGGGTGGTTTGGCACTGCACAAGGGCAGTCTCCCCACCTAGCCCAGGCTGGACACAGCCTGCTGCATCACTGAAACAGCTTTGCTATGTCCCTGTGGGCTGGTGGCTCTCCTTGCCCTTCCTGGCCCTTGATCTTCAGACCATGCTGTTTCCTGGAGGGGCGCCTGGCAGGTTCCTCCCAGCCTCTTCCTGCCCCTGACTCTCTTTTTCTCTCTCAGTCCACCGCCAAACCTCGCACCACATCCATCATCCCCTTTCCACTCACCTCCCCTCTGCCCTCAAGTTCCAAAAGAGGCCACCCCGTGCCAGCAGGAGGAAAAAAAGGAGGAGGAAAAAGAAGAAAACCTCAATACCCCCCTCAGAGGTCACCCCCACCATCCAGGAAGAGGACGAGGAGGGAGGAGAAGAGGAGGAAGAAGAGGAAGAAGAAGAAGAGGAGGAAGGAGAATCTGAGGCAGAGGAGGTCCAGGAGAAAGAAATCTCTGCAGAGTCTGAGGCCGAAGCTCGTGGGAAGGACACATCCCCTAAGCTGGAGTCCCCAAGCAAACCAAAGGCAAGGCCAGGGTGTGCCTGTCTGGATGGGGCTTGGAGTCTGGGGGGAGGTGGTGGGAGGGTGCCAGCGAGTGTGCTGCTCATTGATAAGAAGTTGTAGCTGTGCAGTATTGTGGGAAGAGTGTTTTTGTCCTTGCCTAGCAGAGGTGGCCACCAAAGGACAGTGACAGGTAAGTCATCGCTTGGTGTGGATGCAGGGGCGGGTGTGCACGACCGTTTTGGGGCTGTAAGACCCATGGGGGAAGATCAGTGTGTCTGTTCTTAGGGTTTATAGTATGGTGGGGGGCTCAATATGACCAGTCCCAGGGTATGGGGCACGTGGGGAAAGCCGTTGTGGTCTATCCTGGGCAGGATCTGTGTGCCAAGGACTGACTGGGGTGAAGGCTGTGTGCCCCAGCTCTCGCTGTCAGGACTGTTGTCTCTGCAGTTCACCGTGGGCAGCGATGAGGAGGAGTCCAGCAGCGCCCTGGCTCCCGCGCGGTTCCACGTGGAGGAGGAGTGTGGCATCCTGTCCCCCATGCCTCGCTTTGCTGACCTGCTGCAGGACAAGGGCCCCGCCTCTCTCCACAGGTAGGCGAGCAGTGCCAAGCTGCCTGCTGCTCTCCCTGGCCCCCGAGAGTCTGTCCCCAGGGGTGGTGGCTGTGCTTAGCCTGAAGTTGCCTGCTGAGTCAGAAAGGACAAGAGCCTTGGAGGGAGAGCATCTGTGAGCAAGAGAGCTGCTCTCTGGTGGGACAGTCACTCCATGGAACTGCTGCAAGTGCCCTGGGATCCCCATAGTGCAGGGTTAGAGGTACTGAGCTGCACGCCTGGAGTACCCTTCCTCCCAGCTAACTGGTGCTGTTGTGCAGATCTGCACGGAGGGGGACTGGGAGGCCATCGACTTAGGGGTAGGTCCCCAACACTGGGCACAAGCTGATCCCACTCCGTGGTAGGGAAGAGAAGGAGCAGAACAGGAAGCCTTCAGGTTTTGCGGGAGACGCCTCCTGGCCCTGCTCCTTCTCAGGGACTTGCTGCTCAGGGCTGGGCCGTGAGACCCCAACCCCTGCGGGCCACTGCCCATTCTCATTCACCCTGCTTACTACCATCAGTCTCTTTGGTTCCTACAGCCCCCCCGGGCCTCGAGAGCGTCTGTCACGTGGGTGGGAGAAGCGCAAGGCCTGGGGCCAGGTGGCGAGTGGACAACGGGTTACCTACGACTTGAAGGAGAGGATGTGCATCGGCAGCATGACCACCCTGGAGAGCGCGGCCTACCAGCGCGTCCCCACCGACGAGGCCGAGGCCCAGATGCTGGCGTCTGCTGACCTGGACGGCATGAAAAGTGAGCCTTTACAACACTACCTGCGTTCCCAGTGCGTGTGTCCCTTTGTCCCGTGCTTCTCTTGATCTCCCCCAGCAGCCTCAGGCGTGGTCTTCAGCCTGCCACAGGACCTGGTCCTCACCTTCCTGTTCCCCAGATCCTTCTCTTCCAACAGGGTCTTATCTCTGTCAGCTTTGCGTTGTCCACAGTGCTGATCCTCCTGTTTTCAGCATCTTTACTCCCACCTATCCCATGGATGCCTGTTCCTCCACCCTCCCCACTGTCCTCTCCGGTTCAGGGTTCCCAGCATTTCTCTGAGACCCAGCTTTCTCCTCTCCTGACACACTTTCCCAGCGATCAGCCCTCTGTGTGACACGCTGCCAGCTCTGGTATTCCAGAAAACCTGAGGTGAGGAGCCTCCCCTCTCCTCTGCTCTCCTGGCAGAGGCAGCTGCCCCTCTGGAGCGCCTCAGAGGGGGACTGCCCCTGTGTGTGGCACGAGGACAGAGAGAAGAGACGTCATGGAAATGCACGCTCCGGGCCCGAGGACATGGAGAATTCAATAGGTTGCTCTGCAGGCTGGAGAGGGAGGGAGACACCAGAGGGGAGTGAGGGAGAGAAGCGGTGCTGCACACGCAGCCTGGCTGTCCCCGGGCCACGGGTGCATCCCTGGGCATCTGGCACAAGACCCCTCAGCAAATCGAGGACCCTGCTCAGGAGGAGCTGGTGGGACAGCCCCCCACTGAAGCATCCCTGGGTGGAGCCAGCCTTCCTGGAACCTCATCAGTGCCAGGGGCTGCTGCAGCCGGCACCTTCATGCCCCGTGAGCAGGGGAGCGAGGCTCCGGGGCTGGCCCCGGGGCTCTGGTGAAGCCCCCCCAGCGGGGCAGCTTTCCAGACATCAGCCTGCCTGTCCTGGCTCCTCATCTGAAGGCGTGTCGTTCATGACACCTGACCCCTGACCTTCACAAGGACACAATGACAACCCTTCAAGAGAGAGGAGCCAGCGAAGGAATCGGAAGGGGGCAGCAGCCCGGAGGTAGTGCTAAGCACCTGTATTCGCAACTCACTCGGCTATGAAGACTTTGATGAATTTGCCTTCAATTTTGAAGACTATGATTTATGGGAGGCCATCAGAAACCATCTGGGCTACCCGGGCGGGGAGCCCACCTGTAAGTACCGGAGCAGTGACCCCACGGTTGCAGCTGTAGATCAGAGCCCCCAGCTACAGTGCATAACCCCCCCCTGTTTGTTGTCTGTACCCTCTCTGTGTCAGGTTGGTCTCCTGGTTTAGAGGAAGTACAGTCTGCCCCACTGTGTGTCTGGGGACACCAGAGGAGCTGCCTGATGCCTGTGTGTCTGAGCGAGGTCTTAGTACAGATCTGTGTTGTAGTGCTGAGGTGCTTTCCTGCGTGTGTCTCGCTCGAGCAGCTCCAGAGGCAGCTGCATCTTGCTGTTTGTGCTTACCAGGATGTGGCCCATGCCGTGGCCAGAGAAAAAGCAGCTGCTCTGAGGTGTGTATAAGGACAAAGAGATTTCCCCTTCCATTTGTAGCACAAGGTGACAGTGTGCTGCTGCTCTGTTTGCTGGAATTTGAGTTGAGGTGCGGATCTGACAGCGGAGGTGGGTATCAGATTCTCAGCTCTGCACCGTAGCCTAATTGCCCAGAGTAAAAAAAATAACCTAGTCTTTGTATCTGGATGCTTGAGCATGGCTGTGAAACTAGCTGATGGCAGGCTGGCTGGAGTGCCTGGAAGGGGGAAAAGAGGAAGGAAGGAAGCAAGAGTGGAAAAAGCAGGGAAGGAGAGAATAGGAATCCTAAGAGTCAGGAATGTCTTCCTGTTCCTTGCATGTGTTTCTATACCTGCACATCCCTTGCAGAGCGATCTCTGAGCTGTCTCAGAGGCCGCACAGAAACCAGAGCCTCACCCCCATCTCACACAGGGGTCCTTCCTTGGGAGATGGTGGTAAAAGGTGGCCCACCTTGGGAGTGATCCTGTTCATAGCCATGGCTCATGGGTGGCTGTCCAAATGTCCTCCTCTGGATCATGTGTTAATTTTTCAAGGGATTTTAGGAGTACACATGGGAGGGTGATGTCCCAGAACTAGCCCAGTAAACAGCTTTGCACACAAGAGTGGGAAAGCAGAGTGATTGTAACAGGAGCTCAGGATGCCTTGGTTCAGCTTTTGGCTCTGCCACAGACTCTGATCTTGGGCAAAAGCCTTAATTTGCCGTGCCTCCCAGTCCCAGCATCATGTTCTCTTTGTCATCTGTTACATCTTCACAAGCCTTCGGGGAAGAAGTGTCTTCCTATGTGCTTCTGCAGGGACCAGCAAGTGGGGATTAGCTTCTGGCTGTTACAGTAACAAGTCTGCTACTTGTTACTGTAAATTGATAAAGCATATAATAGTAGCAAAGTTCAAAATAGGAACCAGGAGCAAATTGGTCCCATCAGCCTGTCCCAAGCTGAGTGAACTGTAAATTAAAAGTGTGAAAAAATTGTTCCAGGTTCACCTTGGAAAACATGGGAAGGTAGAAGGGGCAGATCACTCTGCAAGGTGTGATAATGCATCACTTACAAAGTGGGGAAATTGGGCTTTCTAGCAGTTAACACATTCATTGATTGCTACAGCTAATACTGCAGGTGCACTGTACAGTCAACTCTTAATTATTTCTGTGTAATGAACCCACATGGTGGATTAATCCTGCAGAGAGGTATGGCAGAGTCAGACATGGCAGAGACACCAGAGTCTGTTTTGTGCAGAGCCAGTTCACTTTCAGCCACTGCCACTTGCCCAGCTGTTCACTCCCATGGCAATGCCTCTTCCAGGGCCAACTCAGATCCAGGAGGAATCAATTTGCTTTTGAATACAATGGGGTCCTTGGTCTCCTTGCATTCTTTTAAGAGTTTGGAGCATGGGGAGTGCTGGACCTGGACACCTGGTTGGCAGCAGGGATGAGCTATCCCTGTGACACTGAACTTAGGATCAGCCAGGAGAGACTTGGGCTCTGTGCAGGACAGGGCAGGAGCTTTTTCCAGAAGCCAGCATAAGGTTGTGTCTTACAGTATGTTGATTAGCATTTAGTTTAGTCTAGTTTTAAATATTTCAGGAGTCTGAGTTTTAAATCTCTTTTTTCTTGCTATAATTTAACCTTTGGGGTATATGGGCAGTGTGCACTATCCCTGTGATGCCAGGATAGCAGGTTCCTCTCTAGTACTGATACAAATACTCTGATGCTTCTTTCTGGTCTTCCTTGTATATTGAGGGAAATTAAAGGAGGGGAGCAGGAGCTACAGTATAAATTGAAGGCAATTGCTCACTGGGTTGGATTGACCAGTAAAGGCATTCTTAGGGAAGACTTTACCAGTGGAAAGTCATAGTTGTCATATTTGGATTTAAGCTGGTGGAAAAGGAGCTTGTTCATCTGAAGAAGTGTGACTGTGGAAGCCAACATGACAAGATCATCCACTGCAAGAGATTGTAGGAGATGCTGTGTGGGAGGGTGACATACCAGTTCATTGTAGTGGAGCTACCATAGGAATTGCTCTCTGTCCTCTGACGTTGTCACTGCCTTCACACTCAGATCCTGGGGAGCACTGAAGAGGAGCTACAGCAAGAGCAGTACTGCCTGGGGAGTTTGGCTTCAAGGAAGAAGGACAGACCTGTGCCTTGAGCATATCACCCTTTGGTCTCAGTCCAAGATCCTCTCCTGAATGAGGACCCCAGATTTAGGTGCTCTCTTGAGCTTGACTTTTGTTTGGGGAAAGCACCAATCTGACAGGACACAGAAAGGGTCTCTGTAGAGCAGCCTGGAGCACCTCAGCTGGGTTCTGCAGGGGACTCCCAAAGCCAGTGGTTCTCCTAAATTAAGACCAGATGTCCACCCTGCTCCTACGAGTTGTATCCACCAGCTGACATCTCAATAGCCACAAACACTGCAAAGTAGATCTCTCCTTAGGCTGCTGTAGGCAGGGCTCTGGAGGTGTGCCTTCACCAATGTGCTCTGACCCTGCAGCACTCTGGTTCCTGTCCTGTCAGTGAGTGTGGGAGTCACTGGAGGTGCTGTCAAGCAAACGTGGCTTCTTGCTTTTTATCTCTCCTCCAGCTGTTTTCTGGCTAAGACTGGACACCTGTGAATGCTTTCTAGGGCTGTTGTTGAAGAGTACTGTGTAATGAGTTGTCATTGCCATGGGGAAAGCTTGCTGTGCTCTGTCTTGCTGGGCAGAGTGTACTCTGGCCCTGGTTTTCCAGGGACGTGGTGAGAAGGAGTCCTAGGGTGCATGGGAGAATCAGAAGCTGCAGGGATTGGAGCAAAGGTCCCAGATACCAAGATCATCTGCCTGGTGGACTGCTTGTTTTATGCATGAGCTCATACTGAGTGTGCTGAAGTGGCTGCTGTGCACGCAGGAACTGAGAAATCCATGCGAAACTCCACGGAAGCCCCACACGTGCCCGGCTCCCAGAAACGTTCGTGGTGGTTATTGGGCAGTTATTGGCTCCTATTGACATTGCAGTGCAGTAAGTGGAGCAGGGAGGAGTCCCGCCGTCAGCAGGACGTGCATCAGCAGGGCAGCCAATGGGGGAAAATGCCCTGAGGCTCGGTATTGATTCATTTTATATTTAATTTAGCGACCCAGATTTCCAACGTGCAAGGCCATGGTATGCCTGGCCTGATGCTGGGTGTGTCTTTCCATGCCAGAGGTGTACAGATATTTTTCTGCAACATCCAAGAGACCACTCGGACTTAAAACCCTGTGCTTTTTACTGTTTCTTGTACCCTGAGAGCTGCAGGTCTGGAAACTAAGTGCAGAAAGATACGTGCAGACAGAACATTCACCCCAGGCAATGGAGAGCTGCCTCTGCTCTGCCAGGGAGAAGACCTGGGCATTGTCTTACAAGCAGGGCCAGCAAACCTCAGTGGAACAAAGCTGAGCTAAAGCCCTGACTCCATAATCTAGTTGGGCGAGCCCGCCCGTCCTGGAACCAGGCTCTGAGGCTTTCCACATTCCTATGGGTTGTCCATGCTGAGAAAGATACACTTGCTGTCTCTGGGTAGTGTCCAGGGAAACTCTCCATGGCAGGCTGTTTCTCCCAGCCCAGGTGCTGTTTCTCTGGCATTGCAAAAAGGCTGGCACAGTTGTGGTGGCATTTTGGTGGGCACTGGCTAGCCAGCAGCACTGGTGATGGGTCTGTAGAGCAGCCTTAGCAGCCTGTCTGGAGGCTTTGCAAGGCTTGGCCTCAGCCAGCCAGTCTCTAGCTCAGAGCTTTCCCAGGGCATTACAGCAGCACTGCAGAACATCTAGAAGCAGCCATAGCTCAGCTTCACTGCCAGCCTCCGAGCCAGCCCCAGGCTGCAGTGCTATGCTACAGTCTCATCACACAATTAAATAAAACAGACATTGATATTTCCATATGTCTCCCAGCCCAGCAGCTAAATATGCTTCCCTTTCGCTGCCCTTTATGCTTGCTGAGCACCAGGCCTTCCCCTGGTGCAAGAGGTGAGGCCCAGCCAGGTGCCTGCCTGTGCTGTGTGGGTGCAGAATGTGCAGGCAAGGCTGCAGGTTGCTTTTTGTTTGGGGAGTATGGGGAGGATTCCCACACCACTTGTTTGGGTACCATGAATAAAAGCTTTTATGATGAAGCCCCAGTGTATGCACAGTGTAGGAGGAAGCCTTCTTTGTGAAGAGGTTAGCTCACAGACATCTAGAAGAGATGAAAGCAGGCGGATGGGGCAGGAAGGATCTTCAGAGGTCTGGAGGATGATGATGAATTCTCCAGTTACCAGGGCTTTGGTAGCCTAAGTTAATGAGAGAAGGATGTGCTCAGATGTGTTTCCCTGCCAGACAGTGTATATCCACTAGACAAATTGGTGGCCTTTTTTCCTTTCCTATGTCTTCAGGCCACCGCTTTGAAGATAACCCAGGTGTGAGGAGGCATCTGATGAAAAAACCGTCTCGGAGTCAGATCACCAGGACAAGCAAAAAATTAGCATCAACTCCATCTGTCAAGAAAAAGAAGAAGAAGAAGAAGTTGGATAGAAAGCCCCATGAGGTATCCATGTGCTGTCCTCCCACACTTGTTCAGAAGCCATAAATCAGGAGTAGAAACATGCAATTTATAGTGATAAATGTATTTCAATATAATTAATTCTTTACATGAGCTTGAGGGTGACATTTCAAGCTATTATCCATTATCATGAGAGCTGAAAATACACTTTTTTCAATAAAAGTGGAGATTTTTCTGAAACCACAAAGCTTTGACCTTAGGAAAGACATTTAAAAGTCACAGAAATGGTGATGCTGTTGTGGAAGTTGGCAACACAGTAACATCACTATCTCTGGTAAGTGTGGGAAATTTAGGGGGAAACCAGAAAGGCAGAGGACAAAATTGCCATAGTTTGGTAGAAAGGGATGCAGCATTGCATCCCCATCTGCCCACACCATGTGACTTAGGGCTCTCTGGTGCTCCATGTGCTGATGGAAGCTCCTGCCATGCTGTCAGTGATATTTGTCCTGGCTACTTCTGTGGGGTAAGCCTCTGGTTAATCCATGGCAGGTTTGTTGTGGTAGGGCACCAGACCAGGGGGAGCCTTGAGAAGAGAGCTGAGGCTTTCTGGGTGCTGCTGGTAGAGCTGAATGTATCTCATGCCCTCACTGTAATCCACACTAGGTGTTTGTGGAGCTGAATGAGCTGGTGGTGGATAAGAACCAGGAGATGCACTGGAGGGAGACGGCCCGCTGGATCAAGTTTGAGGAGGACGTGGAGGAGGACACAGCAAGGTGGGGGAAACCCCATGTGGCTTCACTGTCCTTCCGCAGTCTCTTGGAGCTCAGGAAGACTATTGCCCATGGTGAGTCAGGAGGAGCAGGCCAGGGTTTGACTCTTGCTCTAGGACAGGTTTTGCTGGATGGCTTGTGTCGCTGTTAGGTCCCTCAGTGGAGGCACAAAACAGTGTCTGTGTCCAGGCTTCATGTAGGGTCTGTGGAGACAGACATCCCATAGCCTGTTTGGCAGGGTTTGCATTAGCCCAAAGGTGCCTGTGTTGGCTCCACGCTCTGCTTCACTGGTCTCAGGCACATGGCAGCTGCAACACCCAGCTCTGCCTCGGCCAGCAGGTCTTGGACCCATCTTTGGTGTGGAAAGGCAAGTTTGGTCAGAGTGGGAGACTGAAATGAAAGGACATACCAGAACTACCACTGCATCTTGGAGCTTTTGGGTTCCCTTGGGACAACGGTTTACAGAAAGGACATAGGACACCTGGACTTGGGCATTTCTCAGCTGAATCTGTACCCCAACCAAAGCCTGGCTTCTGGTGGGACAGCTGTGTCCCAAGGGTGTGAAGCAAGGGGGAGCGTTGCACACTTGCAGCAGGGCTCTTCCCCTCATGCTGGCAGGTGCTGTCCTCCTTGACTTGGAGCAGACCACTCTGCCTGGCATTGCTCACCTCATGGTGGAGACCATGATCATCTCTGACCAGATCAGAGCAGAAGATCGAGCCAACGTGCTGCGTGCCCTGCTGCTGAAGCACAGGTGAGTGGCACGTGGATGAGAGCTCCCAGGGCTCGGGGGTTACTGCTGAGCCCCAGGTGGCGAGGGAGGCAGACCCCTCATGGCCACCACTCTCCCCCTCAGCCATCCCAATGATGAGAAAGAGGGCTTCTTCCCGAGGAACCACTCCAGCTCCAGCATGAACTCCATCGTGGGAAACCACCATCACAACCACACCACAGATACTTGCGTGCCCCTCATGGGGGAAGAA
Source organism: Daphoenositta chrysoptera (assembly GCA_013397915.1). Lineage (NCBI taxonomy): Eukaryota > Metazoa > Chordata > Aves > Passeriformes > Daphoenositta > Daphoenositta chrysoptera. The sequence goes on along the minus strand of VZRO01008344.1, from coordinate 162,797 downwards.
CGCATTGAGATGGCCGACCCCAAGGCCAACGAGACCGAGTGCAAGGAGGTGAGGGTGACCTGGGGGGGTTACTGCGTCTTCTTCCACACTTTGGGGACAGCTGTTGGCTAACAGCAGGCCGTGGCACCCACCTCTGAGCCCCTTCATGGGGAAACCTTGTAGCGTGAGGATTGAGCTCCCTGGATCACCCGGAGTGCTGGAAATTGGGTCGCTGCATTGTGATTTTGGGACCTAATTTGGCTTTGCACTGTGTGCAGATGTCTGCTTGAGCATGTAATGGCAGCAGCAGCCCTGGCACTTGCAGGGTGGCCTTTGCTGCGAGGGTGCCTTGCTGGGAAGCAGACATTGGGTGTGCAGCTAGGGTAAGCCCAGCTGCAGTTATGCCAGGGGGGTGCAAGGCTGTGTGGGGAGACCAGAGCATGGGGACTTCATCCTTACTTATTACTTACTTACTTATTACTTACTTACTTTTCCTGGCAGAAAAACCCGCATCTCCATAACTCTGAGGGCCATCGTAAGTACTTGAAGCTGATGGAGAAGATCCCTGAAGATGCAGAGGCCACAGTGGTCCTTGTGGGTAAGAGGTGGCATGTAGAGTCCCCCAGGGAGTAGTGCAGATCCTGGTGTGGCCCCAGCTGTCTGTGCCCTCACTCCCAAGGGATATTTGGTCATTTCATACGTGTTCAGGTGGGAAGTGAGCCTGGTACACTCTCCCCTTTGCTGATGGTTCACGTTCTGTTTGTCTGTAGCAAATATATGGCCTGCCAGGGTTGTTCTATTCCTGAATTAAAAAAGAGGTTGATAGACACTTCTGCTGGGAGCTGGGGCCGAACTTACTGGTGGGAGTCCTGCCAGGCTCACAGAATGTCTGGTTTTGCAACTCAGAAGTAGGTGAGTGGTGCCTGAGGGACTGATAGCCAGGCCATCACCCTGCCCTCTGACCAGTGCTGCTCTCTCTCTGGCCTCTTCACACCTTGCCAGCACCTGGTCCCTGTCCCTGACCAGTGTTGGCTGCTGGCTGTGTGTGCCAGCAAGCTTTGAGTTGACAGAAGCAGGGCCTGGCTGGTGGCAGGGTCTCAGGTATTGGCCGTAGCACTGCCAGGACATATTTCTGTGTACAGGAGGGCTGTGAGCAGGCAGGCTCAAGCATCAGTGGGCTTGGTGCCTTCTGACTGCAAGAGTATTCCTTCTCAGCATTTTGCTGGCATTAACATCTCAGCAAACCCAGCTACACTACAAGCAAAGTAAATGTCATTGTCTATCCAGTAGATTAAAAGCTCAGGCAAAGAGGCTTGGGAGCTCAACCAAACTGATGCTTAATCACGGTGAGGCCAAATCAGGTTCATAAATGCACTTTTGAGTACTCAGATAACTAAACATTGGCTTGTTTCTGAGATAAGGCTGTGTCTTGGGATTCTCTTTGACTCTCAGAGGGCCCAGATTTGCCAGCCTAACACAGAATGCAGCTCTTTGCTGGACACAGATGGCAGAAAGACCAGTAATAATGCCATAGAAATACCAGTATTCAATAAACATTTGTGTCAGTGTGTGGAGGAAGTGGCTGGTGTGCCGGAGGATGCAGGAGTACTTCCCAATCTGTTAGGACCTGAGGAGACTGCCAAGATGCAGACACTGTAAAACAAAATGTGCAGTTTGCACCTATGAGTCTGTAGAACACTGACTTTTCTCTGAATAAAAATAAAAAGTTTAGGAATACAGGGAACATACAAGGTAACAGAAAAAGCTCATAGCATCAATGCTCAAGGAGAGAAGAACAGTGAGCCAGTACCTATAGGTTGTTTAACCTGACATCCTTCTCGGCCAACATAGTGGCTGAGCTAATATGGGATTCAATTATTAAAGAGCTAAAGAATATGAATATAATTATTGCCAAGCAGTAAGGTTTATGGGAAATAGGTCATGTCAAGTAAACCTGATTTCATTCTTTTATGAGATTAGAAGTTTTTTTGATAAAAGTAACATATAAGAGGCTTCCTTCTGTAAGTGGGAAACAACCTTCCAATTTAAACTTAGCCCCTTATAGTGTAAGTAGAGCCCATCTGTAAGGGATTAAGAATGGGCTAACTGGGAGGCTAAAGAAAGTAGCACTGCTTGTGAATGATCACTGAAGGACTTGGAGCAGTCCTCAGCGTGAAGGTCAGTGCTGGGTGCATGGTCTGGAGAAAGTACATAACTGCAGAGCTTGTGGGAACCTCCAAAACCCCTGTCTCTGTTGTTAAAGGCAACCCAGTACAGCTCACCCCAGTGATTAACCCTGCTCCTAACATTTCCCCTGGTAGGTTGTGTGCAGTTTCTGGAGCAGCCAACCATGGCCTTCGTCCGACTAAATGAGGCTGTCTTCCTGGAATCTGTCTTGGAGGTCCCAATTCCTGTCAGATTCATCTTTGTGCTGCTGGGACCTAGCCAGGCCAACATGGACTACCACGAAATCGGCCGCTCAATCTCCACGCTCATGTCTGACAAGGTGAGGAGCTGATGGGCAGTGATGGTGACATAGTGAGGGAGCTTGGCTGGCTCCTTAGGAGACAGTCCTGAGATGTGCAAAGGCTCAGGTGGGGCAGGCAGGTGTGAGCACCTGGGATTTTTAAGATAAGCCTGGCTCGAGCAAGATAGAACACTCCAGTGCAGAGGAAGGAGTAGGACAGACATTTATTTGGCTGGGACAGAGTGTGCTAGGCTGGGTGAAGAAAGGGGCCATGTGTAAAAGCAGGAGCAAAGGATGACCCAAGGTTAGAGGAGTAATGTTTAGCTGACGTTTCACAAACAGAGAGGTGGGGAGGCTGAGTGATGCCTGTGACCATGGCACCTGGCCTAGACCACACTGACATAAAAACCCAGCAATGCCTGGGGGTTATTTTTAAGGTGTTTGGATGAAGCTTTCTAGCTGAGTCCCATGGCTGGGTCACCCATGCAGAGGAGCACATCCATACAGGAGAGATGAGGAGGCAGGAAGCTTTTTCCACCAAGCATGTGCATTGCTTGAAGTCCCCCATCTGTCGAGATGGCAGTGAAATTCATTATCTTGGTAAGGAATTAAATGCAAAGGAAAGGCAATCTGAGTGTCTGCTGCATACATCCAGCACAAGAGGATCAGAGGTTCACAGACCCTTCCTGCTGGTGCTATGCAATTGTAAGCAGGTAACAAACCTTCCTGTCCTGCCACTATTGCACATCTTTCACTGAGCTGGAGACTAAAAGGCTCAATCAGAAAAAACATGTTAGAGGGAAAAAATTGAAAGATCCCTTCCCTGGAGTTGTGCAGGTCTCAGCTGAGAATGTGTTTTTAGCCAGAAGAGGTGAGGTGCCATTCCAGCTTCAGTGCTGTGTTTGTGGGCTGACCTCACTCATTTGAGTCTCTGCTCCTCTTGCTGGAAGAGCAGAGCCAGCTGCTGCAGCCGGGGCTGGCCACAGCAAGGTTACACAGTCCTGGCGCCGTGGAGAGAGCACAGTATCATTTACATTGAAGCTGTGGCTCCAGGGAGTCTGTGTGCTGCAAGGACCTTAGCTGTCCCCTACCTGCTTTACAGGCTGTTCACTCGTTCATCATCCTCCAGCCTTTTCTCTGGAGGCATGTTCCAGAGGCAGTGCAGCACTTCCACCTGTTTGCCAGCACCCCTGTGCCTGTCTGCAGTAGTGCTGTCCCCTCCTGGTCTCCTCAGAGTCCTTCCTTGCTACCTGCTCTTGCTGTCAGAAATATCTCCCCTTTTCTGCCTAGTTTCCTTTGCATGGCTTCCCTCATGCTGAAGATGCCTATTTTATCCCTCTCTCTCTCTGTCTCCCATGTGGAGACTCCCAAGAGTCTCTCAGGCTCCCTGCTCAGGTCATGGTTCTTGCGTTTTATAACTGTGGTGCTTTAGGGATCTACCAGCTTCTCCCTCAAAACAGGAGGTGGGATCCAAGAGTGTGGGTCACAGAGTGGCAGTAGTGAGATGAGTAGTGGATGGAGGAGCAGAATGTTACTCTAAAGGTCACAGCAAGCGTTGTCTTTCCAGGCTGTAGGTAGCTGGGTCTAGTCTTGGTCTGAGCCTTCTCCCTCTCTCTTTTTCCCTGCCCCTTCCAGCACTTCCATGAGGCTGCATACATGGCAGATGATCGTCAAGACCTCCTCAATGCAATCAATGAGTTCTTGGACTGCAGCATTGTCATCCCCCCATCAGAGGTGGAGGGGAAAGACTTGCTCAAATCCATTGCCACCTTCCAGAAGTTGCTGCTGAAGAAGAGGAAGGAGAGGGAGCAGAAGTCCATGAAGGAGGGGACTGCTCAGGAAGCCAAAGGTCTCTCCGTTCACATTTGGGCAAGTTTTTGCCTAGTGCCCTGTGTGCCCCAATGGGCCCTCCCCTGCCAGAGCTTGGCAGAGGGGAGAGCAGGGCCTGGTTCCTGCAGTGGCAACTGGGGAGTGGGGCAAGGGGAGCAGGACAGGAGCTGTGGGCAGCTCTGGCAGCTGGGGACAGCAGGAGAGGCAGTGGGATGTGCTGTCCCCAGCCAGGGCTGCTAGTGGGCTAGTGCTGCTGGAGGAAGCTCTCAGTGAAGTACTGGGGAGAGGGACAGCCCAAGGGCCCAGCTGTGTTCCTTGCTGAAGCCCTGCCCTCCATGCACCTCCAGAGCTGTGTGAAGTGAAAGCGGAGGAAGAAGAGGAGGAAGCTGAGGACGACCCTTTGAAGCGAACTGGGATATTTTTTGGAGGTCTGGTTCGGGACATAAAGCGCAGGTACCCCAAATACCTCAGTGACATCAGAGACGCCTTGCACAGCCAGTGTCTCGCAGCCGTTCTCTTCATCTACTTTGCTGCTCTCTCTCCTGCCATCACCTTCGGGGGACTCCTAGGTAATGGGCCTGCTTTCTAGTCTGCTCTTTGCACTCCGGGACACTGGCTGTGTCTGTGTGATGCTGTTCTGGGGTGGGCTTTGGTGCTGTTCACTCAGGGAGAGTGGTAGTGCTGTGCCTTGGCTGCTGCCTTGTTCCCTCCCTGCCATTTGGCCTCTCCAGCCTCGGCTGCCTGGGCTCCCCCCATGCTCCCTCCGTGCTCCCTGCCTAACACAGGGCACCTCTGACTGATGGGATGGGGACCTGCCTCCTCTGTCTGGAGCTGTGCAGCCTGCCTGTCTGTGGTGATGGTGCCTAAGTCCAGGCTATAACACTCATACATTGTTCTCTTTCCCAGGAGAGAAAACTGAGGGTCTCATGGGGGTCTCCGAGCTGATAATCTCCACCTCGGTTTTAGGGATCCTCTTCTCCCTGCTTGGAGCCCAGCCACTCCTGGTCATTGGCTTCTCAGGGCCTCTGCTGGTGTTTGAAGAAGCTTTTTACAAGGTACATGCGAGGCAGTGTCTGTGCTTGGCACCTGCTCACTCTGTCCTTGCTCTGGAGAGGGCAGCTGGCATTTCTCAGCTCTACAAAGGGTCTTTGTTAGTGTGAACTCTTCCAGGCTGCTCTCAGCTCAGCCAGGGCTGCCCCTGGCTCTGCTGACCCTTTTCAGGGTCACCTAGTCCCAGCTAAAGGGACTTCCACCTCCCGTTGCTGTATCCATTATCCCTTGAGGTGTGACACTGATAACAGCACTCCTCTGCCTGCTGACTGTGAGGAGAGCACTGTCCCCCAGCCCTGTGCTGCAGCTCATTGACATAATGAGCACTTGTAGCTGCATCCTAAAACTTGTTCTTCCTTTGAAGACCATTTCACCACTTTTGCCTGTGTCCAGGTTTCCTTTTATGGGAGCCCAATAACATTGAGTGTACCACCCATTTGGGATGTGCCACATACATTACTCCCACCTCTAAAGATGAGCCCAAGGGCGTGTGCAGAGGTATCCTGGCCAGTCAGGGTGGATATGTTTCTTTCTCAAGTAGCATGACCTCTTTGCTCTTGAAAACATCCCTGTATCACTGTACCTTCAAGCAGTGGATCTAATTCTTTTCCTTTTCTCTGACTCCCAGCACGTCTGTGTCTTTAAAAAAGCATGTTTTGTTCTACAGCTAGATTTTCACCTTGTCAAGAGTTCGGAGCCAGTGATGCCATGGCAGAGTGGGAATTTCTCTGCTTTCCTGTGACTGCACTTCTCACTGACTGCTTTTGCATTGGCCAGTCACTGTGTACAGAGGTGTACCTCTGCCTGTGCTGGTACCGAGGAAGGCTGCAAAGGGAGGGGTGTGATTTGTACTGGAAAGAGTTGGTGTGTGTGGTTGAGCAGAGGCAACAGAGATGGTGTCCTCTGTGGTGACAGCCTGGGGGCTTTTCTCCACACACACACAACTGTCTGTACTCAGGGTGCTGTCTGAGAGCGTGGCCTTTATGCCGTGGGATGTAGCAGGATGCTCAGGCTCTCCTTTGTCGGGAACAGGCTTGTGCTATTGAGTGCATGGAGCAATGGAGAGCTGTGCTTGAGCAACGGCACCTCCGTATGGGTGGGATGGGCAGTGTTATGCATGGGCTGGCTTCAGCAGAGCATGAAGGAGATACTGGTACAAAGACTGGAGCGGTGAAGACCTGCTTGGTGTGAGCTGTCAGGTGTTAATGCAAAGTCTGCAAATTTACCTGTGATTCTAGCTGTGAATTCACTGATACTGTGCTGGATGCCCGAGCAGATGTAGATGCTTTTTTCCAGGACAGTCTTTGATCTTAATGGGGAGTGGATGCAGGAGGCAGCCTGAGGAGCCAAGAGTAACTCCTTCCCCTTTCCATTTCAGTTCTGCCAGACACAAGGCATTGAGTATCTGACAGGCAGAGTGTGGATTGGTTTGTGGCTCATCGTCTTCATCTTCATTATCGTGGCAGCTGAAGGAAGCTTCTTGGTGCGCTACATCTCGCCCTTCACCCAGGAGATCTTTGCTTTCCTCATCTCCCTCATCTTTATCTATGAGACCTTCTACAAACTGTACAAGGTGAACCTTCCCCGGGGAGAAGGGCTGCTGCATCTCTTAATCCCTCAGGAACCTGCTGCTTTAGCACACAGGAAGCAAGGGAACAGGGCCAGCTCAGCCACAGCTTTCCTAGACATTCTGCAGAGCAGTTCTTTGCTGGTCTCATGCCTCAGCCCAGCTGGCTCCTGTGCCACCACAGAGGGTGGCAGGAAGAGCCCTAATGTCTCTCTCCCCTTCTCTTCCTGCAGGAGACATAAAAGAGGGGCCACTTTTCTCTCCCCAACCCTCTCCAGCTGGGTAGGTTGCGAGGCGAGGTGACGGATGCTGGGATTGTCCGTGCCCACCATCTACTGCCCTCACCTCTCCACAGAGCAGGACACCTCCGCTTCCCCCTGCTCCCACTAGTGACAGTGCCCCCTGCCCCTCCTTGCAGTAACTTGCCTGCTGCTTCTCTCACCTGCTCAGGTGTTTGCAGAACATCCTTTGCTGAAGTTCTACCCACCAAACGTGCAGAACAGCCTGAATGCCAGCGTGCTCTCTACGGATGCGATGTCACTGGGAACCAGGATGCAGCCCAACACTGCTCTGCTCTCCCTCATCCTCATGCTGGGCACTTTCTTCATTGCCTTCTTCATGCGCAAGTTCAAGAACAGCCGCTTCCTAGGAGGAAAGGTGAGAAGTTTGTGGGTGAGAAGTTTGTTAAGAAGTTTGTGGGATGTTAAGGACAAGGGACGCACCAAACAAATAATGCTTCTGGCTACAGACCTTTATTCTCCAGAACACTTGGATGTCCCCCAAAGAAGCACCAGAAATCCCTTAAATACCTTGCAGGAGGGATGGTAGCTCACCCTAGGGTGCAGACAAGAGCTGACTGTTGGTATCTGCACTGTCCTGCTCCAGTGAGGCTTGCTGGAAAGTCCTCTGGACCTTGGGAAAGCTCCTTGGACTGGATACAAGTCTGTTAAACTAGAATATAGGAGGAAGGGCTTACACCTTGTTCTCTTGGCATCTCTCTACATTCAGGGCATCTATGTAATACCTGGAGCACTGTCTAAATAGGCCAGCAGGAGCAATTGGCCAGTCATTTAAAAGCGTGTTAGGTGGGCAGTGAGATGCACAGCCCCATGGGTCAAGGCTGGGTTTCCTTGCCCTTCCCATCAGCAGTGCTCAGGTTTGGAGTGGTGCTTGGCCCCATTTGGGGCTTATCTTTGCCATAGGCTCCCTGTAGCAGGATGAATGCTTGGAGCTGGCCTGTTCCTGTTGCCAGTGACAGGTCTGTGTTCTGCAGGCACGGCGGATCATCGGAGACTTCGGGATCCCCATCTCCATCCTGGTCATGGTGCTGGTGGATTACACCATCACTGACACATACACACAGGTAGGTGCCAGCACTGCCCTCAGAGCCCCTCCTGCAGCCCAGCAGTGATCCCTGTGGCACTGGCCCGTTCTTGTGCAATGGGGAATTTGTATTTCCTGCCTCTTTAGTCATAACGGCACAAAGCAAACAGAAACATTCCCCTCATCCTCACTCCCACACTGAAGGGAAGCTCCAAGGGTCTTGCTGAGGCTGAGGCCAGAGCTGCATGGACTGAAGTGTCCTGGTATCCCTCTGGTCTCACAGCTGTTAGTAGGGGAGGGTTTAGGGGCTTTAGGGAGATTCAGTGCAGTTCATTCCTTGTTTGTAACTCTAAACACTTGCAGTCAATCAACAAGGCATAAACTGTTCATGCACACTGAAGAAGGTGGCACGTAGAATGATTTCAATGGGGTATTTGTTATGAGTTTAGTACTCAATGTACTTATTCTCTCCTTGACTGTAGGATACTAATATTTTGATCACTTTATCTCAAACATAATTTTTTTTCCCCAGTTTATGGACAGACTTAAGTTTGATAATATTAGTGAAGAAACCTACCTCACAACTTTTATTTTTTTCTCCTTTTTCAATAGATATGTAGTTATATATTTTTGGTTTGGTTTTTTTTCTTTTTGCTAAGATTGGGAAAAGGGTGAAAAGTATTTCCTGTTCATCATGCAGGCTTTTTATCAAAACAGCCCAAGGCTTGGTGGAATCCAAATGCATTTTTATTCATTTGAATTTCAATGAAGAATTTCAGCCTATCATACGTTAGTAAAATCATGCACTTTGTTGCATTCTTTTCATACCCTTCTACACTTCTACAGTTAATATCAAAAGCATTATCATTTTGGTATTAACTCAGCATATGTACAAAGCTTTCCGAGAAAATGGTACTTAGTTACACAGCTTAACTCAAGGACAAACATTCCAGAAATATTATTCATACTTATGCTGATTAACATAAATGCAAATCATAAACTCTGCCTGCAGTGCAGATAGCAGAAATTGCTGTAGAGCAGCACAGAGCCGAGGGATCAAATGCTGATGAACGCAGGGTCAGGATGATGTACAGCTACGAGTCTGTGTGGTCTGATGGGAGCACAAACATGATATTCCCTCTGAACATGGTCAGGGTGAGGTCATTTCCAGAGAATGTGGCCACTTCTGGGGTTTGCACTGCAAAAACAATGCTGTAAAATGTCTCACAAAAGCCTTGGAAAGTCTGGAAAGCCACCTCAGAAAATGGTAGGCAGTTCAGAACACTTAATTTGTCCAAGCAGAGGTCAAGGAGCATTTTAACCATGGTCTGCAAGGACTGATATGAGGGTGAGGTTCCTGAGGGAAGATATTTCCTTGGTCTCTTGGAAAAAAACAAAGGGAATTTAAGTAACTGAAAGGAAATGACACAGGCCCATGTTAGGGAACATGGGATTTTTTATACCAGAGGGGATTATCCGTGAGAAAGTCCTGCTCAGTTCAGGATGGCTTATCCCATCATTTGAGGCATTCAGACCAGGGAGAGCAGGAGGATCAAAGCTGTGTGAGGCTGTGGGCATGTTTGTATTAATGAGTAACTGCTGGGTTTTGCAACTACACCACCAGAAGCTGAATGTCCCCTCCGGCCTGTCGGTCACATCCCCTCACAAGCGTGGCTGGTTCATCCACCCCATGGGCAGTAGTGGGACCTTTCCGCTGTGGATGATGTTTGCCTCTGCCATCCCTGCCCTCCTGGTCTTCATTCTTATCTTCATGGAAACACAGATCACTACGTGAGTACCTCCCCCTCCAACCTCAACCATTGCTAACCCCTAGGCAGGCAAGGCCAGGATGGCTGCTGGTTGACATGGAGATGCAACAGACATCCCAGAGGAACAGCAAGAGCAGGATCCTGGCCATTTCAGACTGTACCTTGGCTTCTCCCATCATCTTTTGGCTCCCCTCTTGGCGTATGGTGTGGTGGAGACCTGCCTCAGCCAAGCACAGGAGGAAACTTCTAACCTGAGGCTGACAACCACCATCCCCCTCCTCAGCCATCTTTTTGTTATCCCCATTTGTGCTGTCTCCAGAGAGCGAATGTTGTCCCCAGCTGTCCCTGAGCACTGACCTGGGCCTCACACTCACCCAGGCTCTATTTTCTTTCAGGCTGATTGTTAGCAAGAAGGAGAGGAAGTTGCTGAAAGGCTCTGGCTTCCACCTGGACCTGCTGCTCATTGGCACCATGGGGGGGCTGTGCGCTCTCTTCGGGCTGCCCTGGCTGACGGCAGCGACGGTGCGCTCGGTCACCCACGTCAACGCCCTGACCGTCATGAGCAAGGCCATCGCACCCGGGGAGAAGCCCAGGATCGAGGAGGTGAAGGAGCAGCGTGTGACCGGAGTGCTCATCGCTGCCCTTGTCGGTGAGCCTCTGCTCGGGAGCCAGGGAGGGGAGAGGTCGGGACCAATCTCCTGGCGGTGTCCCTGCCCCGTGGGCCGGCCGTGCTCTGCCTGCTCGCTGCAGGACTGCCCACACCTACCCGTTTTGAGCTTCCTTTCCTTGCACCCCGGGACGCAGAGGAGGCGGGAGAGGGACGCAGGCTGAGGTGCCTTGTGGAGGGGCTGGTGTGGGACTGCCCTGAGCTGTGTCTGTGCAGGTCTGTCCATCGTGATGGGGAACATGCTGAGGCAGATCCCGCTGGCTGTGCTCTTCGGCATCTTCCTCTACATGGGGGTGACGTCGCTCACTGGCATCCAGCTCTACGAGCGCCTGCTCCTGATCTTCATGCCATCCAAGCACCACCCTGACCACATCTACGTTGTCAAGGTGAGCAAAGGCAGGTTGCACAGAACCAGGTAACGAGCGTAAGAGGAAGAAGAAGCAGGTGAGGGGAGGATGGTGTTTTGCTAGAGTAATACTTGGCTTGGTGACCCTGCTTGGCTGCAAGATTGTGCCAAGAAGTAAGTGCAAGGCAGGCACAGAGGTGGTACAATGCTGGTAGGCTGCCCCCAGGAGTGTATTGTATGGATGGACAGATGATTTGTAGGAGTGATGCGCTGCTTGAGGGGGTGGACACTGCACTGCCAGGTGGGTATGCTGCCAGGTAGCACAGAAGCTGATGTGTGTTCTTCCTGGCTGTAGAGTAAAGTCAGGGAGACTCTGCAGCAGCAGGTACTCTGCTGTACTACGCTATCCAGAAGAGTTTTGTTTTGCCAGTTGGGTCTTCGTTAATCTGTGTGGAAAGATAATGTGTTCTTAGACTGGATTTACCTGCTAGGTGAAGACCTGGAGAATGAATCTCTTCACCTGCATTCAACTGGCCTGCATTGTGCTGCTCTGGGTGGTGAAATCTACCGTGGCATCTCTGGCCTTCCCCTTTGTCCTGATCATGACAGTGCCACTGCGACGCTTCGTGCTGCCCCGCTTCTTCCACGACAGGGAGCTCAAAGCGGTGAGCAGATAGCTGTCCTCAGTCTAGCTTGCAACCTGGAATGAGATGGAGGAGATTTGGCAGCCTGAAAGGCTGTGAGATCAAGCAAAGCCTTGAGGGTCTTCTTTGCTCAACAGCAGTGGGTGGGTGGATGGCTTCCTTGGATCTTGTAGCCCTCGGAGTGGAGTATGAGATGGGTGGGCAGCCTGGGCCAAGGAAACACAGGTTTCTACCAGGCAGAGGCCTGGAATAAGGATTTCCCCTTCCATCTTGTGGTTCATTCATCAAGAAACACACCAATTCCCCACTGAACCAGCAGCAAGAACAGCCCAGCAGCACATCAGAGCCTGTGGCTGTTGGCACTTTGGTATTGTAACCACAGTGCCAGGGTGCTGGCAGCTCTTCAAGAGCTGGCAGCTCCTCTGCTGCTGTCAACATCCTCAGCTTTTGTTGGAGAAGAGCCTGGAGCAGCACCCAGAAGTGAGTGCTGCCAGCAGGGGGAGAGGAAGGAGCTGCAGTGCTGGACCAAAGCCCCAGGCATTAGAAAGGGCATCAGGCTGGGAACGAATGGATGGGCACGAGGGTTTAAAGAAAGAGCCTTTTGGGAGGGGAAGGAGCAAGAGCTTTTCTTTTCCTGGCACAGCCCAGCTGCCTGGGTTGCTGTGTGCTGCTCCCTCTGTGCCAGGCTTGACCCCACACTGGGGGTGGCTGTGGCCTTCATAGCCCGGTCTCTGCCTCTTCCCAGTTGGACTCGGAGGATGCGGAGCCAAATTTCGACGAGGATGGCCGGGACGAGTACAACGAGCTGCACATGCCTGTGTGAGCTGGGAGCTGCCTCCCCACTCACGGGCCGGGCAGCTCACACCTGCTCACCCCTCCCAAGGACTAACTGGAGACTTGCCCTGAGTCCCACGATCTCTTGCTGGACCAACGAATGGCTGTTCCATAGCCCTGCAGGATGCAGCCTCGGCTCTGGCTGCCCCATCGCTCGCTCAGCAGAGGCTGTGAGTCTCTCTCCTCTTGGACCTGGTGGGCTGAGAGATGCCTCTCACATCCCAAAGCTGTGTGGGTCCTGAGTGCCCATGGGTCAGGGGTCTGTCCCCTCCCTGCTGGAGGCAGCCTGTGCCTGGTCTCCAGGTGGTGAAAGGGAACCATGCCAGCTGGTGCCACTGCATTCCCCTCCACTACCATGAAGCTTGGGCAGCTCAGCACGTGACACTGAGCACTCACAGGAATGGGTTGAAAGCTGCCTTTTCCCCCAGGCCAGCAATCTCCTTACTCAGCTGGCAGATGCCTTGCTCCTGCCCTCTGCCCCCTTCTAGGAGTGCTCACACCGGGCCTCTGCCACAGCAACTGGCCCATGGGGCTGCTGCAGCCTGGCAGACAGGCAAAGAGGGACTGGCACCCTGGCCCAGTCCTCCAGACCATCTTCTGTCCAGTCACCTTCCCACGTGGCTGTTTTCAGCTCTTGCTTGGCATGGAAGAGGCTGTTTGGCTGCTCTCAATTTTCCCGACCTTATTTCCAAAGGCAAACTGCACAGGGAGGGGAGGCTGGAGACAAGCAGGTATCCTGAAGCCTCGAATGCTTGCCCTCTTGCAGGAACTAAGAGGAGTCCTCTGCCATTCTGCGCCTCCACAGAGGCTACAGAGATAAACACTCATCACAGGGCTGTATCCCAGTCCCTGATCCCCACATTCCTGTCCCTGAGAACAAACCATATTTAAGAAGCTGTAGAAGAAATGTAGTGCTGGAGCACGAAACAGTCCTTTGGGTCCCCTCCCCTTCCCTGTGCAGTGATCCACTGAGTCTGGCTCCCTGCAAGCCTACAAGGAAGTCACTGAAACCCCAGCCCCAGTTTTGCTGCCATACTGAGATTGCCTTTCACATCCAGTGGTGCCCTCCAGATGAGAAGGAGCAGCATTCAGGGTGCCCAGCACTCAGCCCCCATCACCTCTGGGCAGCTCCACAGAATCACAGAATGGGTCAGGTTGGAAAAGACCACAGTGGGTCATCTGGTCCAACCTCCCTACCCAAGCAGAGTCATCCCAGAGCACATGGCACAGGATTCTATCCGGACAGTTCTGCAATATCTCCAGTGAGGGAGGCTCCACAACCTCTCTGGGCAACCTGTTCCAGTCCTAGTCACTCTCACAGTAAAGATCTTCCTCATGTTCAGGTGGGACTTGCTGTGCATCACACCTTTCCACCTGACTGAGCTGTTCCTGGGGTCTCCCCAAGCTGGTGGCCTTTGTTCAGAGCTGGCCCAGAAGCTGTTGGATGGTGCCCTTGCTGCCCCTGGAAACTCCAAGGGTAGTGCCAAAAGAGAAAGGCACCCCAGCCTCTTCCTGATGGTCAGAGCTGATGGTCTTCCGGAGGAAGCTGGGATGCTCGCTTCACCATTGCATTTGGGAGATGCTGCCCCCATTCCCACGTACCAGCCTGGCTCCTGAGAGAGATGGTGGGTGCTTCATTACCAGGAGGGTCCAATGCCTTCCTCGGGAGGCTGCAGAAATATCCCATCAGAGAAAGAAGCCTCCCCTGCAGCAGGTCCTGCCCACAGCCTGGTCCCCCCACAGGGCCCGGGGTGGAGAGACAAGTGTCTCTGTGTGTCTGTGGCCGTGTGTGTCCTGTCCTCCCTGTGTAGTGTAGGAGGCCTGTTGTTTCTGTGCATTGTGACTCCTCTGACTGTAGTGGAAACAGCTACACCAATAAACTCTTCACAGGAACTGTGCCTCCGCCTCTACACTTTTGTTTTATTGCCAGTGGCAATAAATTGAATTGATTGAAACTCCCCAACACAAAACTTCCTTGCCCACAATAGCCAGCAAGGTAGCAAGCCCCAGCTGGAGCAAAGACTGTCACCCTGTTACCCACTACCAGCATGGAGGTGGGCTTTATCATCATCATCATCATCAAGCAGACTGGTTACTGTGGACTCAGCCTCCACGCTGGCTGCTGGAAACAGGAGGCTGAACCCCATGTTTAACCAGAAATGCATTCTCCTGCCTGCTTGCCTCCATATTCATGTGCATGCTCGTGCCTGTGTGCCCAGCAGCACTCAGTGCCCATCTCCCTGTGCAGTCTGTAGCCACACACCAAATGGCAGGGCCATGGGCCTGAGCACAGAAGAAACATCTCATTAAACACGTTCTTTCCATGCTTTCTTCCCAGGCAGGAACTGAGCCAGGTCCCTGTGAGCTGCTGGCTGCCTGCAGCCCATGGCGATGGATGGGTGTCCTCCAGCCGTGCTCTCCTGGGTGCTGCTGCTGGGAATAGGTGGAGGTCCCAGTGCCCATGGTCGGTCACTGGCTGCTCCAGGGGCTGGCTGCCGAGGCAGAGGGCTGAGCCTGCCCAGGTACACAGTGGTGGCCATCCTGTTTCTGAGGCGGGCGTGCTGTGGGGCAGGCAGTGCTTGGCCTCGCAGCACCCTCTCCAGGGCCTGGCAGCGCTGCTGAACCTGCAGGAGAGGAAGCAGTGTGGGTGCCTGTCTCCTGAGCATCCACTTGGGCTAGATGGGAGTATCTGTGATCCACAGTCTGCTCTGCCACGTTAGGAAACACTCCCTCTCCCATTCCTCACTCCTCAGCTCTCCTCCGCTGCCTAGCAGGCCATTAGTTTGGACTGGAGAGATTATGGCTGTACCCAGACCCACAAGATTCCCGTCTCCACCTGGATGTCCAGCTCTTCCTGTGCAGCACCCCGGACCGCAGCAGTGTCCCCACCCACCCTGGAATGCAGACCAGGGAGCACAAGCAGAACAACACGCGTCCCTTACCGCATCCATCCTCCGGATGAGGATGTCCCTGACCTCCAGCTCCAGCAGCCAGTCAGTCTGCAGGATGCTGTGGTGGTACTGCTCTAGCTCCAGGCTCCTCTGCCGCTCCTCGGCCAGGGCAGCCTGACGCCGAGCCCCCAGAGCCGTGCCTGAGCGGTGCCAGGGCCGGGCCAGCCCCGGCGCCTCCCCGCGCTGCTGCAGGGCCAGCAGCTCCTCCCGGCTCTCCCGCAGCCGGGCTCGCAGCACCGCGGCGCTGCTGCCCGTGCCGCAGGGCTGCAGCGGGGCCACGGGCTTGGGCCAGCCCAGGGGAGAGTCGGGCTGCTGGGGGGCCCTGCCCCGTGCTGGTGGCTGCAGTGGCAGCGATGGTGGCGGCGGTGCTGATGGTGGCAGGGAGCGGCTGTAGCTGTCGCGGTGAAGACAGACCCACTTCTGGGCGAGATCTGCTGTGGCCAAGCTCTGGTGAAAGACATCAGGCACCAGCCTCAAGACCTTCACGAAGGGCCGCACATCAGCAAAGCCACACAGGTCATGCAAGCTCTGGGGGCTGAAGACACTCTTGCTGAGGGTCCCCCCCTGCAGCAGCAGCCCCCAGTTGCGCCGGTGGGCAAAGAGCTGTGCGGCCAGGCGGGGGATGGATGCCAGCGGGGACCGCCGGGTGGGGCGGGCAGCCGGCTCCTCGTGCATGTGTAAGTTCTCACAGAGAGGGATCACCACCCTGGCGTCGAACCTCTCCTTCAGTGTGCTCAGGTGCTGCAGGTAGGAGGCCAGCCAGTCCACGTAGCTGCTGGCCACGTCGGGGCTGGCCGAGCCAGGCTGGCGGTGGGCAAGCCTCTGCAGGTGCTGCCAGCTCTCCACCTGCCCCGAGGGGCTCCGGGGCAGCAGCAGCAGCAGCACACGGTACAGGCTGCGCAGGTCGAAGCCCTCCTGGCACCTCTGCACGTGCCTCACAAAGGCGCTGATCTCCCCTTCGAGGGCAGAGTAGAGGGCCTCCATGGGTGGCCAAGGTGATGGAGAAGAGTTGGCCGGGATCACAGCTCATCCACATGGTCCTGAGCCCTGGTTGTGCTGGAAAACACTGCACCAGCGTGCAACGCAGGCAGGATTGCTGTGGGGGCTCTGGTTTGGGTCACACATATGGACTCAGTCAGTGATCGGTTCTACCAAAGGCTGGTGTGCTGCTTGGAGTGGGACGTCTGTCCAGCTTGGAGGAGTCTGTCCTGGTTGCTCTGCCAGGGAAGAGACAGCGGGTTGATGGAGAGGAGGGCAACAGGGATGGGCTGAGGCAGGAGGAGTAAAGGGGCTGCAAGGGGTGCACTCCATGGGGGTACCCCCACTTTAGTCAGCCCAGAGGAGGAGGGAGAGGCTGCTGGGTGCTGCCACACCAGGAGCACACTGGATCACAAGATGCTGCTGCAGTGCAGGGAGAGTAGCTGAGAAGCTGCCTGCAGGCTCAGGGGATGCTCCTGCACTGGGACTGGGGAGAACACCCTGGGTGTCTGCAGGCCCCCAGTTCCCCAGGGATGGGGCAAGTGTTCACTTGCTCCCTGATGGGGGACTCACTTATGCCAGACCAGGGCTGCACTCCTACCAGAAGTTTTTCCCACCTCTTTGCTGTATGAGAAGAGGTTTATCGTTACAAAAGTAAGCCTGTCCAGAGACTTAAAAATAGAAGGTTCATTCCCAAGATTATCAACTTTATTATTTTAAACAACTGTATTGTTTAAGCAAACTGTTTGGGTTTCTCTTTCTGCCACCTGGGTTCAAGTACACTCAAGTTATCTTCTCCAGCTATTTTTGTTCTCTGCAGCCAGGAGGGGCTGGCACATCTCTGTTGTCAGATACCACTGGCACCCATTCACACGGCTGTATGGCTGGGAAGTTAAGGAAACTGCTAGCCGAAACCATTTCTACAACAAAACTGTGAACCAGAGCCAGTGGCAAAATTTCCCCTGTCCCCTGTGTGTCTGAAAGTCCTTGCACGGGCTTTCATGTCTGTGTTTCAGGCGCTCAAACTTCATTAAAATAAATTGTAAAAACCTTTTCTCCTCTTCCCCATGAGGAGGGGCTTGGGGGGGTGTGGGGCAGGTAACAATGGCAGGAGGTGGCAGCACAGCACATTCCTCTCATCGGGTGCTGGCAGGAGTGAGAGTGGCTCCGGTTTGCTCCAAACACGAGTGGGTTTGTTCAGATCAGGGTTGCACCAGTCTGGGGAGAGCAGAGCTGATGCTGAGCAGGACAATGGTTGGGTGTGAAGCCCACGAGCAGCCCCAGCTCAGGGATGCTGGGGTCCTGCTTGCTGTTGCAGATGTCAAGGACCACCCTCACTGCTGGTGACCCTGCACATCCCTGCCACGGCCCCAGCCCCACGCTCTCTGTCTCCCGCCCCCCTCCCCCTCCCCTTCATGTCACTCGAAAGAAGGGACTCACCAGCCCCAGGAGAAGCACCAGGGAGGGAAGAAAGGGCTGAGCTGGGCCCTGCTGACCGCCAAGGGAGGAACCTGCCCTGCCCAGGCACGGACACAAACCTCCCTCCCCATGGGAACGGCAGGTTGGGACGTGTCCCTCATGCTGCAGCCAGCCTGTCCCAGAGCCAGTTGCCAGGCCCGCAGACATTGTCATGGAGCTACAGAGCAGACATGAAGCTCCCTCCGGCTCCTCTCCCTCACACAGGTCTTTGCAAAGGATATTTTTCTAGTGGGCATGTCAGAATCCTGGCCACAGGCTTGGACAGCATGTTTCTTCAGTACAGGTGAGTGCTCTTGTGATTTGTCTGGCCTTCACTCCTTTGCCCTGGGAGGTTTGCTTCCTGCCTGCTGCTCTGTGCCCCTGCCCCATCCCTCTCATCATTCCCTCAAGGCTCTCCCTCAAGGTGCCTGTGCTGGGACTGCTCTCCAAAGGGACTCTTTGCAGAAGTGAATGTGGCGCTTCTGGGACAATTCTTCTATGCCTGTGCAAGGCTTCCCTGTCCAGGTGCATACTTTTGGCTGGGATGCACCTGATCATGCTCTGATGGCTCACATGAGCTCTCATGCAGAGAGGGACGATGCTGCTGCGAGGTGTGGCCAGGGAAGGCTCAGCCTGGGCTCTGAAATGTGACTGCCAAAGCTTCTTCCCCGCAGGGAGCAGCAAGGAGGTGGGCTGGCACCCATGGGTGTCCTGCCTGGCTCAGAGGGGGCCATGCAGGAGTCAGAACAAGAAGTGCTGAGCATCAGTGCTGCACAACATCCCCCATCTCTCCTGCCACTTCGTTCTGTGACCCCCTGGACTGCCAGATGTGATCTTGTCATTGAGCAGGACTGGAGGGTAATCCTCCTCACGTGATTTCTGCAGAGAAAGGGGGACCTTGTGATCTCTGCTGCAGGAGCCCAGCTGGGTAATTTCCTTCATCCGTCCGCCCAGTGTCCCTGGAGGATGTCCCCCCCTCCAGCACAGAGTGCAGCAACCTCACTGGGGCTGGGGGAGGCTGGGGAGCGGCTGCTCCTGCTGTGCCAGGCTCTCTTCCTCAGCAAAGACAGATGGCCAGATGCTGGGGCCAGATATTGGTGCTCTGAACTGGGGCTGCGTTCACTTTTCGGCCCTGGAGGCGTTAGCACAGCCTCGCCTGCTTCTTTGCTTTCCTAGTCCGGTAGCACAGCATTTCAGGTTACCTCCAGGGACTTCTAAGGAACAAGCACAACAAAACAGGGCAGGCATTGGCATCTGTTTGGCTGCAGGTGCACAGCAAAAAAGAGCTCTCTCCTTCAGCACAAAAATGATTTTGCAAGCTGAAAATGTGCAGGCAAGATCAGGAAGAGGAAATATGCATGGTTCAGGCTACCAGCACCCATCAGCAGAACTCGGCCACAGCCAGGGGTAGTGAAATGACACCATTTAACCTCCTTGCTTGCTTGCCTGGGTTGCTGGTTGCAGATGGAGACAAAGAGCTCCCCTGGCAAAACAGCCCAATCTGGGAATTGCCTGCACCACAGCTGCCTGACATACTTTCTACAGCATGAATCCCATAGTAAGGGTGTCTGCAAGCAAAGCCCTGCTTATGCATTTAGTCGAGCAGAATCCACAAGGCTGCTGGTAGCAGAATCATCTGTGACCTCCACAGCATCGTGCCGTTAATAGCAAGGTTTGGTCTGGGTCAAACAAAAGCAGGGCAGACTTAATAGGAGAGGAAATGAGGTGGATGCGCTCGGCTGGCCTCTCCCCACATGCTCCTGCTGTAATTATAGCCTGGTGCAGCTCAGCTCCCTCATCCAGCAATCTCGTCACCGGGACTGCATTTCTCACGGCCGAGGTGCAAAAGCCACACACAGACGTGTCGTGGCCCCGAGCAAACCAGCAGCAGCACAAAGGGAGCAGCAGCAGGGAACCTCAGCTTGTCACTGCCAGGAGCTGGATGTGTGGCCTGGGATGTGGAAGGGAAAGGAAGGAAGGGTTGGGCTGAAGGAACAAGACCAGGACCGCTATCTGCAGAGAAAGCTGGAGATACCTGATTATGGGTTTGGTTCACCAGCACGGCCAAGTGCAGATGGGGCTGGTAGAAAGTCCCAGCTATGGTGCTGGCCCCAGTGATGACACTCAGGAGGGAGCTTCAGAGGCTGAGGGATGGCACATTGTGGGGTGGATGTGCCCAGCATTCACCCCCTGGGCCCATCTGCTCTCTGCTCTTGTGCTCAGGCTGAAAATGAAGACGACATCCTGTTTTTCTGACCTACAGAGAAAGGGCAGCCCTGGAGGGCATTCCCGTGCCTGGATGGGATAAGAAGCTTTTCCCACTGTGATCAGACTAAGCAGGGGTGTAGCCACCCTTGGCCTGAGCTCTGTAGTGTGCAGATGCAGCACTGTGCATTGCAGTGAGATGGGCTCACTGCTTGTGGCTGAAGCGATAGAGGAGCCATCAGGGTGCCCAGGACAAATAAACCCTCCCCAGCCCACACTGTCCCCCCTTAGAAAGAGGACTCCACGCTCCTGCTCTCTGGGGGAGCAGGTGCCGCAGTGCTTGGTGTGACCCTGTGAAAGCCTCTCCAGACATCCTTAATCACATTCCTCTGGAGCAGGGACACATCTGGTACAAACATGATCCTGTCCCCAAGGAGCCTGGGCTAATTCCTGTCACAGAGCCTCAGAGCAGCCCCGGGCAGGGAGAGCTTCAGCGTAGCTTTGATCATCACCATCGTCACTTTGCAGGGGATGGGGCTGGAGGAGAGGTCCACAGCTTCATGTGCTGAGTTCAAGCAGCCCAAGCCTGAGCTGGCCTGGCCGGACTGACCAAGTCGGAGCTGTGGCTGGGTACCCACAGTCTGGGAATGGGAGAAGGGAGGACCTGCCCTTTTCAAGGGTTGATTTATAAGCTGATTTCGAGGAATTGTGAAACTGGAACAAGGAGAGGGCCAGAGATGTGGGATTGTTTTGCACCCTACTGCGTGTTCCGTGTGTCCCCTTCCTCATACATGCATGCAGCCTGTGTTAGGAGAGCACTCGGCATCTACCAGGGGCTGGCAACGGGTGGTGGCATGCTTGATTTTTGGCTGCTGTTTTCAGCTGTTTTCTGCCTTTGGTGAACACATTCCTGGCTGTCCTGTGCTTTAGGCAAGGGGGGATTTGGCTGCCTCAGCGAAGCAGCAGGGCCTGGCAGTGGGGGCTGTGATGGTGGCAATGCATAGCAGAGCACAGGTGCCCTCCTTCTGCATCTGTGCCTCCCTGTGCTCTTGTCTGGTCCAAGGTGTCCTGCCTCTGCTGCTGACTCTCCCCAATGAGATCATCCCAGGGCTGACAGTGGAGGAAATCAGTCCTCCACCCCAGGAGCACAGTTCTGATGAGCCATTGAGGAAGTGGGACCTGCAGCCAAGGTGTCACATCTCGTCCCCTCGCCGCGATGGGAGAGCAAGCCTGTCAGATGCTTCCCTCCCACGGCGGGGCAGGCAGGCCTGCCCGCCTCCCAGCAACGTGCCAGACCCGTGGCAGAAGAGGAAATTAAGATATTGTCTGGAGTCCAGGAGGAATTCCTGCCTCGGCTTGTTCCTGCCAGTCCTCTGCCGACCTTCCCTCGGTGTGGAAAGCCCAGCAGGAAGCTGACTCACTGTCTGCTGCTGCCACGGCTGGGTGCGGGGCCCTGCTGCCTGCAGCGACACAGGGTTGCTCCTTTCATTGATGCAGGGATAGCTCACTGCTCAGACCCACCAGCATCTGCCTGCCCTGGCTCTCCTCTCCTCTCCCGGAGCCCGGCACTCTGCTGACAAGCAGAGAACAGCCATGGCATCCTGGTTCCTGTGCCGTCTGCAGCTGGGCTGAGAGGAGGGTGGGAGCTCGTTGTGTTGCTGATACTGCTGGCAAACACACAGGCAGCACCGCTGTGCCAGCTTTGGGGCAGGAGGCAGCCCCGAGGTTGGGCTGGGGGAGCTGATGGGCTGGAGAGGGGTCCCGGGCTTGTCCTGCACTCTGGGGCTCATGTGATAGCGAGTCACCAATCACCTGCTTATCAAAGCTCTGTGAAGAAACAGACGGTCACAGCCATCCCTTCCCAGGAGCAGCACCCAAAGCCAGCTAGGAAACAGTTCAGACATCGCAGTTTCCAAGTGGCCTGTACAAATGCAGGACTAGTGCTTTAATTCTGTAACAGAAAGTAACAAATATCAGGTGTAAGTTTCTTGTCAAGATTCTTGCCATCTTTTCTACCAGGCTGATAGAGTACAGGGCTTAAAGCATCAGCTACTGATGCTCTGTTTGGGGAATCCAACGCTTCTCGACCGAAGAGTTGGAAAGTTACTTTGTTCTAAGGACTGGGTCAAGGCACCTTCTACTTCCCTCTTGGAAAGTGTCGGTCGACAGTAGCGTTGATACTAAAAACCTTGCCTTTTTGAAAGGTTGTATCCTTCCCTTCTACCTTGGATGACAGGAACCATGGCCAAAGTTTCTCCAGAGGAGTCTGGGAGGGGACGTCTGTGATGGAGATGCCTGCTGGTGGAGACTGCTACCACCACGGGGCTCCACGGCCCCCTGGACACCAGCCAGAACTGAGAAGCTTAACAGCCAAAATTGTGTGCAGAAACAGCAACAGCGGGAATCCCCTCCTCTCTGGTGAGGAGAAAGCTGGCTGTGGCAGAAACGGCCTGGCAAAAAATGTGTGGCTGTAAGGAGGACTGTCAAGGACACTGTGAGTAGATCTAATCCCCTTCTCTGACACAGTGATTGGCCCTGCGGATAGAAGTATTAGATGTGAGATAAGGACTGCAGTTAGGCTTCTGGTGCCGTCTTGCATGATGTTTTCGTAAGACAGGGAAAATGGTGCAGATTAAACTAATTCAGCACAAGAACAAAAGAGCCTGGATAGTCATGCCCAGGATAGTTCTCAATGACTTGGTATTCAAAAGGAATATTGACAGTGACTCATATATTGGCCCAGATAGTGAAGGTGGAAGAGTGGTGGGGGTGGTCATCACAGGTTAGACAGTGGCCTAGGTGTGACTCTGTCCAGTGGTGGATGTTGAACACGATACTGCCATCTACCTCAGAACCCTCTCTATGTTTCAAGTTGTTAAAAACCTTCTCATTATTGACCGAAATAATAATAATAATAATAATAATAATAAT
>VZRO01008344.1:115269-138527 GCA_013397915.1 Daphoenositta chrysoptera | reverse complement strand
CCGTGCGGGCACCGTGCCCTCCCGGGAGAGCCCCCGGCCGTGCGGGCACTGTGCTCTCCCGGGAGAGCCCCCGGCCGTGCGGACACTGTGCCCTCCCGGGAGAGCCCCCGGCCGTGCGGGCACTGTGCTACCATGGGGAGCGAGGGACCGAACGAGCGGGGCCAGGTGCCGTGCACAGCACAGACGCCCCGAAATTCTCTGTGCCCTTCTTCTTGCCTGAGAATACACAGGTTTCCAGCCCAGCCTGGTGATGCCTTCGGGTGTGAGGGGCAGGCGGGTGCGAGGCCAGGGCAGCCCTTTCTGGACCCATGGGTGACAGCAGCATTGGCAGTGGGCACGGCAGGCACTATGGGGTGACGGGGCCTTCTCGAGGTCTGCGGCTGAGGTCTGAACGCCTGCTCTTTGAAACATCTGCCCCCTCCAGCCCCCAGATGGTTTCCAGGCCATTAACCCCAGAGTCTGGCCTGGCGAGTCGTGGGTGCGGAGGGGGAGCTAGCAGCACCCCGGAGCAGCCCGCGGCCGCTGGGCTGGAGCAGCTGATGGGCTCTGGCCTGCCCCCTCCCTGGTGAAGCCCTTTCTTTATCAGAACAGATGTTTTCCCAGATCTGGCCCCGGAGAGGAAGGAGTGGCTGCCCCCGGGCTGTGCGGCTGGGGCTGCCCCGCAGCGTGCGGTAGCGCATCCCCCAGCATCCCTCAGCCATTAACTGATTAACCTGCTGCTCCTGGAAGTCTGCGCCGTCTGTATCTAATCAGATGAAGGCCAGGGTTTCTCAAAGGGCCATTTCACCAGAGCCTTTATGCCCACCCCTCTGTCAGGAGGAACCTCCTGGCCTCTTGCAACAGGAGTAGCCACTGAGGAGCCTGAAGGAACTGGTGGGAATGGGAGGCTGGAAAGGGGATGCCCAGAGGTGCACGTCTCAGCAAGTAGCACCCATCAGAGAACTGCCTGCTTTGTCCAGCTCCACCTGTCCAGGCATGATTCTGACATTATCTGAAGAAACAGGGATTTCCAGGGAAGGCCTGGGGGGCAGTCCTGAAGCCCTTCCCTGGAAATCTAAGAGTCACACATCTCTTGTAAATCACAGACTAAATCCTGATGAAGCAGGGTAGCCAAGGCTGGAGAGCTGGGGTGAGCGTGTGCGGGAAATCATCAGACTTTGCTTTGCAGGAAAGGCAGTGGGGGTGGGAGAGAGGGAATGTGGCTTCCCCAGAGCCGGAATGTTTGGCATTTGCTGCACCCCAGCCACTCTTCCTCCTTCTCCATGGGGGGTTCTTGGTGGGAGGGAAAGCCTGAGTAGAAGGGAGTTGCTTCGCTTCTTTCTGCAGCAGCTGAAGACGCTTGTCCCAGGGGATGCATGCAATCTCTTACAGTGAATAGCTAAACCCCCGTGTGCTGTTGGTCTTGCCTTAGCAGGCTCCCGTGCTGTGATTGCAGCATTTAGATCTCACACTCAGCTACGTGATCAGTGTCTGGGGTTAGGTGGGGATGCCATGGGTCTTCACAGCTCCCCTAGCTCCCCCTTTGGCATGCTGGATACCAAAACGGCTTTGTGAAGGCTTCAACCTACTTGTCATCCTGGTGCTGCCACGGGAGGGATAGTTTTGGCCAGTTCTGCCAGCTTGACACTGCTAAAGGGTTTCCCGTGTGCTGTGCCCTCCTCTGCTTGCAGACCTCATGGACAGTGAGCTGCTGGGGTGTGTGCTGCCACTGCTCTTCTCCCACAGTGTCCCAGGTTAGAAAACCTTCATCCTCAGCAAGTGGTACAGCACAAAGATGTGTGTGTGTGCCTCTGCCATCTGAGGTCTGCTGTGCGGCACGGCTCAGAGATGTGACGGATGATGCCTTTGCTCCGTCAGGGTGTGAGTGGAGGAGCTGAGACAGTGTGTGTGTTCTGCCATCTCCTTGCTTGGCTGCTGCAGCCAGTCCTGTGCCCAGGCAGGGAGGAGGGGCCCTGGAGGCCAGGGCTGTGGCATGGTGACAGATGACGGTCTCCCTGTTGTGTCTGGAGTGTGGGCAGGATGTGGGGTGACACAGAGGATGTGACTCGCTCTCCAATTCCCCCCTAAGGAGCAGGAATGTCATGGCCCGGGTTAAAGGAGACACTTCTCCCATCCTGTCCTTCTGCGCTCCAGTTGGAGTGACCAGCCAGCACGGTCCCAGAGTCAGTCTGCACCAAGCAGCAGCATCCAGTGGAGTCACAGATGCTGTTCTCCTCATGTGCTACTGGCCTAGAAATGCTGGCATTTTAAGCGTTAAACACTTTTCCTCATTGCTCTTGTGGTGAAATCCAAAGCTTTTCATCTGTGTTGTAAAATAAATCCCCTGAAATTCTTAAGCTTTCTGACATGGGGACAGAAAGGCGGGGGAGTTCTGTGTTCATGTCCTGCATGGCTGTGGTGATTGGAACTGTCCTCTCTACAGCTGTCATGGGCTTAACTTACTGTTCCCCATGTTCCCCATCCTTCCCTGGCCACAGCCCTTCTCTTCTTTGTGGCCTGGGACATCTGCCATGGAGATAGGGAGATGATCCATTTCTCCCGAAGACACACGCAGACCAGGAGGGAGCCTCAGAGTCAAGGCTGTGGAGGAGTTGTGAGGAGTTGTAAGGCTGCTGGAGTTGCCACCAGGCACGCACCTGAGTGGCTGCCTTGGCCCCAAACTGAGGTGGAGATCGAGTACCTCTGCCAGGTTTCTTTTGCTCTGGCAGCTTTGCCCTGACTGCTGACTACTTGATGCAAGTGGGAAGTGCCTGACTGCTCCACAAAGCCATCAGGGAGTCTGCAGAGTGTGGCCCCTTACTAGCCACAAGACACTTAACTGAATTTGCTGTCCTTTGGGCATCTGATGGCTTCTTAGTCCCAGCACAAAGTCATATGCGTAAACATTTGCAGGCAGGGAACCTGGGTAAGGAGAACAACTGAAAGGGCCTGACTGTGAATGTGTCTTTGCAGCGTGGAGCCTGCCTGTTTCATGGGTACAGCAGGTACAGGACTGGTCTGATTTTTGGTTGTAGATGCGATTCTCACCAGCTTTGGGCTCTCTGTTGAAGCTGCCTGGATGCATCATCCAGAGACCCGTGTCCCCAGGGAGCCCAGGTTGTGCTGGGTGGGAAGGGTTTGTACATGGCTGGATTAGGTTTCTCAACAGCTTGGTTTGCCCTTCCCATGCTCCCTGCAGTTGGGAGAAGGAGGAGTTCCTGTGAGAGAGGAGCATGGCCAGATATCCGGGAGAATCTATCCAGAGATTCTTGTCTGAGATGAGAGAAATGGTTCAGCTGACTTGGCTGATGCTGACCATGAGTGATGTGCTGTCTTTACAGATAAAAGTAAGCTGAATGTCCATGTGTGAACAACCATTGGCTTAGGAAAATGCCATCCTGGAAAGAAAAGGTACATAGAACATCATCTTCTTTAGCAGTGAGGCTGCTCTTTGCAGTAGTATTTCCACCAAGCCTCTCCACTTCTCAGGAACACGTGCTTTGCCAGCTTCCCTGACAACCTCCTCTCACTCTACTGAGAATATTGTGACCCCTCAGAAAGAGGACCCGTAGAGATTAAGAAGAGACAGAGAAATGCTGTTACATCTATCTTGTATGTGTAATGCTCTCTGTGTCAATACCAAACAGAGCAACCCCTCTCTGTTTAATTAGCCTTGTAGTGCAGCTAAAGACAAATGCCACTGAAGATATCCATGCAGCTAGTGTAGCATGGATACTCCTTCACACAGAATCCTCCATCCAAGCTGCATCTCCCCTAAACCATTCAGAGAGATTAAGAGGCAGATATAGGACAAAAGGGTTTGGCTGCCCTGTTTTGGAGCAGCAATTGCAAAGAAGAAAGCTTTTGTGCCAAAGGTGACATGAAGAAGTGTCTGGTGGAAGAGAGGGAGTCCTGCTAGCTCCCTCCTTAGGGCATTCATCTGGAGCCAGGCTGCCTGAGCTGCGACCTTGTCAGATCCCATCAGCAGCAAGAGGGTGGGCTGGCACAGGCTCTCACTGAGAGCCCCCACATGAAGGGAAGCCAGAGTGCCCTGGGCCAGCCTGCAGCTGCCCCATCAAGGCCTCCAAAACCACCTTGTTCTGCTCTGGTTTCACTTTTTGCCACGCTTACATTTAACATAATATTCACAAATGTTTTGCAATTTCTTTTTCCCCTTTCGCTTTAAGGAGAATATGCGAGCTATCTAAATGTGAGCATTAAGACTGAAACTTGTGACAGTCTGGATTTCCTGGTTATCTTCCAGTTACCCTAAACTCCGCAGTTCTGCCTCCTCATTTCTGTCTGAGATCACCCACAGTTCAGCGGTGCTGTAGAGCCAAGTCCCAGGAAAAACACCTATGGAGGGCCTGTCTGTTCTGCATCACTTGGCACAGTGCCCGGGGGACTGAGAGGTCCTGTCATACAAGTGCAATAATTATCACAGCAACTGAACTGGTGGTGGGGCCTCTCACAGATCCAGTCATCATTGAGAAGGTGGAAATTAGGGTTAGGATGAGGGGGCTGTATTAGTCCTGTTTATTCCTGTTACTTGCATCTTGAGCCAATGATGAAGATTTGGCTGAATCACACTTTCTAGAAGGGCTTCTTATTTCTGGAGGATCCCCTGCTTTTTGCAGTTTCTTCAAGTGGTTATACAACCTTGTTTTAAAATAAACCCTGCTTCATTTCTAAAGTGTCTGGCAGATCCATCCGTTTTCAGGTCCTACTTTTCTTCTGCTTCATCAGAGTCGCTTTGTCCCAAATAACTTCTCTGTCTGCAAAAAATCATTCTCTGGCACTGGGTTGCCTCTGGGCTGCTGGCAAAGGTGAGCCAGCAGATAGCAGAGAGGGGTCTCAGTGCTTCTGGCCACTGTGTCCTCTCAGCAGGGTTGAGTTAGCTGAGGATGCAGGCTTTGCAGAGGTTTGCAGCCCATGCTGGGCCACATGGTGCTCTAATCCCCCCTCTATCACTGTCTGGGCTAGATAGGTCAGCCCCAGCTCTGGCAAATCTACATAATGACATTAACATCTTCACAAATACTTTTGCACTACAAGGGATCTTTCTGAATAGCAAAAATGACTGAGCCTTTTATGTTATCTCTGGAAGGCTTCTTTCTCACACCTCAAAGCATAAGTAAGCAGTAAACTTCCTTACTCCTGTTTATACATCCCAGACATGCATCAGCTCTTGTTGCAACCAAATGTCCTGGGAGTTTCTGCTCAGCAATTCTCAATCCTCTTTGGGTCTGTGACTTTCCAGAAGACATTCCTCTGTTTGAAGTGCTCCTTGCATTCCTTCTCTCCTGACGATGACCTTTCGGTTTGGCTGTACTTTAATCCTGTTTTGTTCTAACAAGGGGCTGTGGAATCCACACCACTCTGATGGTTGCATCCTTGTGGGTACTTACTTATCTACAGATGTTGGCATCTGCTAGTACTGTCAGTGCTACTTTAGATTTTAGGTCCTTGATGAGAATACAAAATAGTACTGACCCTGCCACTGCAGACATCTGTTGGAAACTCCCTCAATTAGGAGTGATTTTCCCCATTCGTGAAAACAGTTTTGAGATCCCTTTGCTGCTGTTTGCTCCTCAAGAGCTGACTTTTACTGAAATACTGTGTTTGACATGGGCACTGCCATGAGAGTCAATCACAGTCCTATTTGTCTTGTGTGCTTGGATGCTAAGGAAGAAATAGTCTTTTTGACTAGACTTCTTTCTACATGTTAATGGGCACTGGACAACTGTTAAAGCCAGAGTATCCTTAAGATGAAACAGCTGAGAGCTGCAGTTTGAGAGCAAAACCTCTGTATTCTCCCTGGGCTTCTCAGATTAAGCAACCCATGGTTACTAGGGATAATCCTGCTATCACTCCCATTTAGACTGACTCTTTCAATCTCTTGGAATTTCCTCAGCATTACCAGACTTATAAAAAAATTAATATCAGCTGTTGAGAAACTTTATTGGACAGATCTCTGGCAACTTTTGGATCTGTTGATTTTTAAAATGTTTTTTGTCCCTTCCATTTACTAATATACGGGAAAGCACTTCAGCATCGCAGTGTGATGCAAGATGGGTGCTTTCCAGGGATGTTTGTTAAAAACTTCTGTATGTCTCCATCATCACTACACCAAGCCTGCCAGAGTTCAGGAGCTGTTTGGACAATACTGTTAGCACATGGTGTGACTTTTGGGGATGGTTCTGTGCAGGGTCAGGAGTTGGACTTGATGATCCTTGTGGGTCCCCTCCAACTTATCTTATTCTGTGATTACTCACATAGAATCACAATGCTGCCATCCACATCTAGTAGTTGGATGCTGCTACTAGCACATGCCTTTGTACCCAGTGATTTTAGAAAACAGTGAAACACACACTCTTCTGTCTTTCCTGTCTCCCAACTTCTTTCTAACATGGGTTGTTTCCCCCATTTTTCCCCACTTCCACTCTTATTTCAGATTGACTGACAGTGCACCCCAGCTCAGAGGCACTCCCCTTGCTTTCTGTGTGGTGTTTGAGGGAAGGACACTGAGGACGAGCAAACACCAGGAAAATGTCTCACATGAAGAGTTTAAAAAACCTGAGATTACTTTATTAGTGAAATGACAAATAGGGGGAGACATGGTGAAAGAGCAGAAAATAATGGATGAGACAGAGAAGGTGGATTGAACTCCTCTGTGCCTCTACCTCTGACCTCAAGAAAAAGGAATTTTCTGCTTCACAGTGATGAGACTGGTTTAAAAGCGTACGTTTCTGTGTAATGTGTGAGTAGATGGTGAAACTCCACAAGGCAGGAAATTATTGAGAATGAGGATGTGGCAAGATGCAAAAAGGTATTGGACATAATCCCAAATTATGCATAATAAACATTGCAGAAGAAATAACTGTTTCAGGGCTCTTGTCTGAGATTTTAACAAAACGTGTGGCACTGTGGCTGCTCAGTGACAGACCACTGTATCCTTGTGGCTTCCTGAGGCCCTGAGCTCTATCCTGTGGACCTTGAAGACTTCTCAACTATCCATCAGCCCAGCCTCACCCTTGAAGATGTTGGCTGAATTTGAGAGAGGGAGGGAACTGCAAGGAAGCTGCCTCACTATATACTTGGTGGCAAGAGGGACAGGCTTCTTTGAGAAGCACTGTCCAAGTTGAGAGCAGGATAGGAATACGTTTTTACTTGCTTGGTTTGGAGCTGCAAATTGGTCAGGGAAAGTTTTGCTCGGGCCAGGCTGGGCTTTAGCACATGCCATGTTACCTCCTTCCTTTCAGGGCTCCAGAGGAGATGCAGGGAAGCCAATGTTGCTGTGATGTGACAGGGAATGCACATCTGTAGATATCCATGCCAGTAATGTGCTTAGGGAACAACTCATTTTAATTCAGTTCCTAATTAAAGTTTTAGATGGGAAAGAGCTTGTTATGAAGGCATGGAAGTGGTATTTACTTTTATGAACATAATGAAATTCAGTATGCATTTTCAAGAGTGGTGAGAGTTTCTCAGGTGGTTGCAAACTCTGTAGGACTATTACTTCACCTGAGAAGGAGAGTGACTCCACTGCCCATGGTGCAGGGGGCAGCTCATCTTAAACTGAGCTTGGAGAGAATGTACAGTGAAGTCCGGAAGGATTCACACCTGCCTCCTTTCTGTGCACCTTTTGCTCATGGCAAAGGGCAGCTCTGAAAACAATGGGTTTTCTTTGTTTCATTTTCATTCTGGGTGCTCATTCCCTCCATTCCCATGACAAGCAGTTGGTGTGGTTGCTGTAGTGTGTAGTTGCTTCTTTGAGAAGATTAAGAATTACCTCCATGGACCAGGCATTTCCTGGGAGATATTTGGAGTTGGGAGATGTTCTGGAGAGTGAGAAGAGAAGCTGTGCAGCAGCCAAACTGGGGGAGGAGACAGGAACAGAACAGATGGGAGGGGGAGGCAAAAGGGGAGTGGGAAGCAGTGCACATACATCAGTGACCAGAAGTGACAAACTGCTCTTAGATTATTTAAAATGCACAGACCTTTTCCTGATACTGCTATTCTGCAAAGCTGCTGGCAGACTGAGGGCTCTGCTCCTTAATTAGTGAGGAATGGGGCTGCTAATTGGCAGAGCTAGAATGAGTCATGGGCTCAGGCGAGGCTGCAGCTCTGGAGCAGCAGGACCCATGGCTGCAGTTTGTGCTCAGCTCTGTGAGCCCTGCTGGCTTGCAGGGGCTGCCTGAGCTCAGTGAGCTGCTCTGTGGGAATCGTGGGACCAGACTGGGACAATCCAGACCCTTTTTTGCTCTGCAGTGTGTCGTCCTCATGCCTTACAAGGAGTAGACTTTTGCTTCTGTTATCCCTACTGCTGTTGCAGGAATTGTCCCTCTTCCCAGCTACTGCATGTTGGCTGTTGTTGCTTCTGTCTCTCTTACCTGTGGCCTCCTGGGCTGCTCCTCCCTTCCAGCAGCTGGTCCCAGTTTTGCTGATCAGATGCAACCCATGGCTTCATTTCAGCCTGCCATCAGAGAAACAGCAAAGTTGCATTCCTTACCATATGGGTCTAGGCTGCCAGGGTCTCCCCCTCCCCAATCTCACATCCATTAGCTAAGGCTCTTTATATTTGCCCTATCACTTATTCATGATCATCCAGATCAATCTGTTGAAAAGTGCATTTATTGAAACCTGATTCCGGCTTTGTCTGAGTTGTGAGGGCTTTTCTAGCCCAGTCTCTGCCTCGTGGTTTACAACCACAAAGCCCACTGAGGCTGGGAAAAGAACTGGCTCAGCACTGTGCTGCTAGGAGAGCCTTTTCTAAGCCTAGGAGCATATGGATCCATGGCCAGGAGAAACACAAGGCTTGGATGCCCAGTACCCACTGAACAGCCTCAGTGTGCTAGGAGGACAAAGGTAAGTTGTGTATACAGTACTTGTAGTTGAAATCTTGTAGTACCCACAGAGGTTTTGGTCTCAGACTCTCAGTGTACGTATTTGAGACATCCCTGCCCCTTGCAGAATGGCTGATTGGGTACAGTTACCTAAATCAAGGAAGGCACTGCAAGAACCTCTCATAGTATTGTGTTTGTAGGTAGATCTGGAGGCTGAGACAGCCAAGTGCATTCACAAAGAAAACATTAAAAACATCCTGTACTGGAAAAAGCAGACAACTGTGCGCTCGTGAAAGGTGTCTTCCAACCAAAACCAGTTTTCCTCTCTGAATAACCAGTTTTCCTCTCTGAATAACCCCTGGAAAATTGATGCAGCCATCCTGGTTTAGCCCCTCCTGAGCATGTTTCTCCTGGGAGTTGCGTAGGTTTGTGCACAAGGAGGAATGGGATGTGTGAGTGCACTCACAGAGGCAGCACTGCTGTGTCCTGAAGTTCAGCTGGGGCAGCTCATTCTTGCTTGTGCCTGGGAAGAAGCAGTTTCCAGAAGACAGAGGACATCCTGGGAAAACGTGAAGGTTCAAGGGTAGTCCAGAACACGTCAGGAGAACAGAATATGAAGACTTCTTTCTGAAGAGTGGTACGGGCGTGGAGTGCTTTCTCATGTCAGTCCCTGAATGTGTCTCCTGCTGGGCTGGGAGGCTCTGGAGAGGCCAAGGCACATGCAGGTACAGAATTTTGTGTCTCGTCCTCTGGAGCTTCCCTTGCAGCCTTCCATAGCTGGATAACTGATGGCTACACACTCTACTTCAATGCATGTAGGGTGCTTTGCTGCTGCAGTAAGGGCTGTGTGCTGCCTCTCTGCCCTTTCCCTGGGCACAGCACACAAGGTGTCCCTTATTCTTTCCCTGCTGGCACACCATACTCCATCTGCTGAGATGAGATACAGCCATGTGAATGCAAGGGAGAACTTCCGGGTCCAGTCACTCTAAAAAAATGTCATAGAAGGCCAAATAAATCTGTGACTTCAATTGATTTTTTGATATCACGAATAGCAGGAAATGTTATTTATTTCTGAGTCTAGGATTCCAAAGTGCCACGTGTTATTTGAACTGAGAGTTTGCTGTCCACAGTGGAAGGCATCATGGTGTGACAGTGGGCCAGTATGGATGAAACACTGCTCTCTGAAAAAAAGCAACTTTATTTTCTAAATTACAACCCCATGGTATGGGATCAGTTTTCAGGATTGTGCTTTGCTGTGCACTTTGTGGCAAGGCAAGTTCATGGACAGATTGTTACTGTGGCCATAGGAATGAGGATGTTGGTCTCAGAGTTTAACATCTGAGTGACCTACCCTTGATATAGGAACTGGTACATTACTATTACATTGTTCCTTTCAGTTCCTGCTGTTGTTCCCTTTAAAATCAAAGCAATAGACCAACCTAATACACTCCTAGTAAAAGAATAATTGGGAGGGGATGAGCTCATTATATGAGGGGCTTGAGTCAACTGTATGATCACTATTCAGCCAGCTTTATTGGATGGAAAGTGGTTACACAAAATCGTCACTGCTGTTCCTCCTCTGTTTTTAAGGTGTTCTCTTCAAATCGGCAATTCCTTGTTGCTTCATTTTGTACAGTGTTTTGTCTGTGGGTGAGGGTGAGACCTCCTATATCTCAGGATGGAAGTTGAAGGGTTCTTGTCCCAGAAGAGCAGGATTTTCCCATTGTCTGTGGTTGCCTGTGGGAGCTGGGGCCCCCTGGAGCTGACACTTTGCTGCTGGGCAGTGCTCGGTCCTACTGACCTTGCTTCTGCTTTGGAAGTTCATCTTGCTGCCTGGCAGTTTTGGGAAGTTTTCTGCTCAATTTAATCCTTTCAACTGATCAATGAGATGTGTGGCATTGGGGAAAGGGGAGCAAAGTGAGGGCAGTCTCTTTGGTGTTGCCATCTGCTCCTGTATTTAGTCAAGGCTCCTTGGGGAATTTCATGTTTAGAAAAAAGGGCTGGTGGAAGGAGATGCTCTAAAACAAACTCTGCCTTTCAGGAAATGGGAGCTATGGCTATGCTGGACAGAAGTTACAATAATTATTTGCTCTGTGGTTCCTTTTCTGGCTGTCTCATCACAATATTCCTTTTGGAAACAGCATAACTAGGTGCAGTTATTCTGCTGTGCAGAGGCAATTGCTGTTGTACAAACAGCTACAACATCAAAGGAAACTGAAGTAAGTCATTCTGGGCAGCTGAAATACCACAGCTCCTGGGAGTGTCAGCATGTTGCCTTCTACTCCTTAGCAGCACACAGAAGGACCTGCCATAAGTTTGTGGTGGTGTACAAAAGAACTGTGTCTCCTTGGAGGAATATTTGTTCATACTTTTGCTCGTGGACTTCTGCTGGGAAAGGGGTCTGGATCAGTCTGGACTTTCAGATCATTTCTATGTGTTGAAGATAGGCAATGGGATCACTCAGCTACCTCCCCTCTTTTCCCTTCTAAATGGTAGCTATTAAATAACGGTGTTCACGCCCATGGATTGTCTCCTCTGTGTCAGATTATCAGCTGCCTGTAGCTCCAAGGTAATTTCTGAGCTCAGGGAGTGGAGGTCTGTGTAACCTGGACCCCCTGGTCTTCAGGGACAGACCATGCAGGGTGCTGTGGTTGTGCATGCCCTGGCATCAGGGCACAGCGTGCATGGCAGGGTGCAGGCTTGTCTCCTGATTGAACTGCACTCGCCTCAGGCTCTCACCTCTGCCATCCTGGGTTACTGCTGTCTGAAGGCATTGAAATGCGCTGCTGGGGATGTTTACACTAAGTGTTTTATAAAAGGCTTGCTTTCATCCCACTGTTTGGAGACACAACCTTCCTGTTTGCTGACTCTTTGCTTTCTACCATGGTGGTAGTAGGAGTCTTCGGGGAAAGTAGCAAAAAAATCTTTTAACACATGTTGCTGTTCATATGTTTATGCAGGATAGTCAGAATGTGATTTGGGAAATTGATGATTTCTCAACAGCAACGTCTTGCCCAGATGCCTCAGGATACTTTGTTTCAAGCATCAAGAGTTTCGGAAAATATAAGAGGATGTAACAAATCCTTTATATAGTTCCTCAAAATCTGTATGTGATGTTCATACCAGCTCTCTGGGATCTTGAACCTGTAACATTACATTTTTTTCTGTTGCTGTTGTTCACTGGCCATGAGGATGATCTTTGCAGACCATCCATGGGTTTAGGCGCTGATCAGATGCAATGGTGCTTTTCATTCACTTGGTGAGGGGAGATTATTCTGCTTTATGTGGAGACTCTAGACCAGAGAACAGCAGTAAAACTAGAATTATGTACACCTTTCTAATGTCTTTAAACCCAGTTCTTCTATTGGGAGGA
The DNA here is from genome assembly GCA_013397915.1 of Daphoenositta chrysoptera. Taxonomy (NCBI): domain Eukaryota; kingdom Metazoa; phylum Chordata; class Aves; order Passeriformes; genus Daphoenositta; species Daphoenositta chrysoptera. The sequence goes on along the minus strand of VZRO01008344.1, from coordinate 126,329 downwards.
CTGGAGGTTGACCAATAGATGTATCTCCTATTGTAAGGAAAGTCCAGTGTACTAAAGTGCTTAAAGTGACTTAAGTAGTTTAAAAAAACCCACCTAAACTAAAAACAAATCATTAAAAATAGAATTAGTGTTCCACATTTTGTATAATGTAATATAGAAACACTCTTCCATTTCTTCAAACATATTAAGCCTACAAGCAAAGAGCTAATGGTGCTGATGGGATTAAGAGGGTAGGAAGGGCTTAAAACTCACAATCAATAACTTAGGGGCATAAAAAAATTAGGAAGAAAATCAGTCTATGAATCGATGAAAGGCAGGATGGCCCTAATGTTACTCAACAGTTGAGCACTTTGGATTTTCCTCAATATTTATCTAAGCAGAGTTTATGTGATTTCTATGGGAAGACATGGAAGTGATTAGTTTGCAATAACTGAAAAGTGGTGTAACTTCATGCCTAACTCTGGAATTGCAAGTCATGCTCGCCCTGATCTGCCTTCATGCTCCTGCTCTTTCCCTTGTACCAGGTCCCACAGGCAGGCAGGGCAGAAGAGGCCAATCCTTTGCTTGTTTTCCCTGCTATTTTGGTAGGCGAGCTATGAGATCTACCTGTCCTGCCAGTCCCTGCATGTGTGTTACCAGAAATCTGGTTTTGTGCTCAGACTTTTCTTGAGAGACGTGGAGCAGTTCAAGATGTTGTAATGTATGTGAAACATCATATATATAAACATATATAAAAACTAGTCTGTACATACATCAGACACCAGGGCCCTCACGTATACATCAGTGTATATACACATCAGAGAAACACTCAGGTTGTGTCATTTACCAAAGGAAACTCTTGCCAGAGTTTGCAAACAAAGCCCTGTGAAATCCTCTTAGCTGTTTGCTGGTGATTTCTGGAAGCGTTTTGACTTACAATGATGCGTGGGAGTATGAAATTGTAAACATGCTTTATTTATATTTTCTATTATTATTATAGCATGACTTTTAATGACCAGCTAGTCCAAGTTTTAAAATATTTAGACAGTCAAACCAACTATTCTATGAGTTGGTATCTTTCCATGACACTTTCTATAAAAATTGTTGTTTCCTTACTTTGCTTTCCGCATGGAGCTCATTAAAACTGCTTTTTCTTCCGCTCATGTTACATTAAAAGAAACCAAAACCAGTTTCTCTGAAAATGTAAGTAGGACTTACTTAAATATTTTAAGCAGCTGTAGCTTGGAAGTAGCCTCTGAATACTGCAGCTTCCCCCAGCTTTCCTTGGGTGTTTGCACCCCTTGTGCAGATCTTGCAGGCTCCAGTTCTTTCTAATGGGGTATCTTTTGGTTTTTTGCAGGGTGCCAGGGTATGGCTGCGGGAGCAGGACCAGCTGCAGCCATGCACTGTTGGCTTGTGTGCCAATGGAAATGTTCTCTTCACCTCAGATTATGGCATGGTAAGTGAAGTTTGCGTGAGGTTGTAGCCTATGCCAAGCTGTAAGATGGACTTTTTGGTTTTACATGACCATCACGTTGAAATTTATCAATGGAAATGCTGCAATTCTCTCTGAAAAGTGACCTGGCTCTGTTACAAACTATACCAAAGGTCTAACAAATGTTAAAAAGAGAAGATTGTTCTTTTTGTTCTCTTCATTTCTCTGCCTGCCTCGCTCTTCTTGGTTTCCCTTGTGCCATCTTTGAAGCAGTTGCATCAACAGCCTAGCAAAACCATCACAGTGGCCCAATGCTCCTGGAAGGAGGCAGCCCCACCAACCAAGCAGCCTTTCCTGCCAGGATGTACAAGCTGTGCCACTCTGAGGGTGGTTGAGCTCACCACCAGCTGCTCCAGCAGCTTTTGCTGCCAGCCCCTCGGGCCAGGGGCACATGGCAGAGGGCTCCTGGTGGCAGTCAGTGTGTAAAGGCAGCAGCGATGCACAGGACAGCTCAGCAAGGCAGACAAGCTCCTCCGAGATAGGAACAAGCTTCTTTCCCTCTGGGTTTCCAGCTCTGTGCTCCTTGTGGTCCCCTGGTGCAGCTACTGCAGTGCTCGTGGAATAATATTGGTAGGAGGGGACCTCTGGGGAACATCCGAGTCCTCAGTGAGTCAGCTAACCCTGGGAAAACTCTCCATGGCCTCCAAGGAGGTTCTTGGTGAGTCAGAGTGGTGCCTGGGCTGGGAGGAGGATGGGGGAATGATGGGCAGGACTGTGCCCTCCAGCAGTGAGCAATTCGACCTGCTCAGCTGTTCTGGTGAATGGACCCTGCAGGTGGCTGCTTTGTTACTGAACATTTTTTTTTTGTACAGGTTTTTTTTTCAGCCTCTTACCTGGCAAACAAAGGAGAGCACAGGGGGAAAGGGGATTTAGGACCTGTGGAGTCAGTGGTAGGACTGTTGTATTTTTCAGTCTTGCCTTGAAAGGCCTAGATTTCAAGTCATCATTCTTTTATAAAGAGCCTGATTTGTTTCTCAGAGATATAAATTCCCCCAGCAAAGGCAGATTTTTCATCTGGTTACTTTAGTCTCTCAAATCCCTTCTTGAGGAGTTGACTTGTTTCGGGAGTGCTGGGTATCACTAAAACATTTTAAGGGATACGGGTAGTGCAGCAGCCTCCAGAGGGACAACAAATGGTGAGCACTTCTGAGACTCTGCCAGTTCTGTCTCTTCTGACACGCTTCTGTGCCTTGTAAAATCTTTCAAACCCACCTGGCACCTCTAAAAGGACACTGAAAATCCCACTTTAGAGCTGTCTGTGTGGGTGCACCCCGCTCCAGCCTGTGTCCTGTATGCTGCAAGCTGTGCTCAGGATAATGCTGGGTGGCTTACAGGTACTAAAAAAACCCCTGGGTTTGGGGTTTTCTTCTTCTGTGAAACAAGAAGCCACTAGGTTGGAGGAGCATGTGCTTTATGGCTTATGCAGTAGAAGCACATGGTGATCATTAAAGGGCTTTCTTTGTTCAGTGCCACCCACAAGAGCTGTCCCAGGTGTGTCCCTCACCTGCCACATTCATTGCTTCATACCTGTAGGAGGGACTGGCAGTCCTGCCCCAGGTGAAAACTCGGATAAATGTCTTCACTTTGGCTTGGAGGGGCCAGTTGATCCCTCTGATTTTTAGGACCCCCAGATCTAGTGCCCTCATGTTTGCTGTGGCCCAGCATCCCTGCAGCTCTCGCAGCTCTGAGGTAACAAGTCTAGTCATGCTTCAAAGCTTTTGTCATTTGTTTTCACTTCCTTAAAAACACCTCAAGCAATAAATCATCAGAAATGTGACTTCCTGGGAGGAAAGGAGGAGTCAATGCTTATGAAACACATGATTGGAAATCACGATCCGGACAAAACAGCCAAATGCTTTATGGATAAATAGAACTTGGATGCCAGGTGGGAGCTTTGCTTATGTGCTCAGGATGGCACTAATGGATGGAATTGAGTTTGAGAAGGAATCATTTCTCCCTTGCTGAGCCCGGTGAGCAGGGCTGGCAAGCCTCATCTTGGCTTGTTTGCTGTCCCGATTTTGCTTTATTCCTGACCATTGCAGGGCCTTGGAGAGAGTCATGGTCATTTTGGTCTCATTTTGGGCTAAATCTGAGGCAAATTTAGTATGTCACTGGTGAAAAAAACCTTTGGCTGCTTTGTGAGGTGCCTGTTAGACTGAAAGCTGATTGTTTTCCTTCCCAGATAATAAAGATCTGCTTATTAACACCTGCAATTTCGTGGTTTATGTATTAGCTTGTTGAAAAGGGGATATTCCAGGGGCAACTTTGCTGAGAGATCAGTTTGCCTGAGTTCTTCCTTGCTTCAGGAAAAATCAGCTATCATATTCAGCTCAGTAGTGCTGAACATCAGCCTTCCTGGAACAGGATGATGAGGGAGGATCTTTGACACTGCTCTCCTGGCAGATTGCTGGAAGCATCCAGGAGTGAGCAGTGGGGCAACAAAAGCTTCTTCACTGGGACTCTGAGGGTGGAGCATCATCCTGTTTGTGTCTCAAACCTCTGAGCTCCTTGAAGAAAGTCACTTGGACAGTCTTGGGACATGTGTCTGTGTCCAGGAGCATGGATGATCCTTGCAGCCTGTTGGTGATACAGAGACTGGAAAAACTACCCTCTTCCCTGCAGGGCAGAGCACAAATTAAAAGTCAGCTTTCTTCCAGTGCCAGGGAAGACCTGAAAACTCTCCCACAGGTCACAAGTGCCTTCCAGAGGCACAGAGCCATCACTTCCCAACCCTCAGTGGGGTCCCAGCCCTACTAATCATTTACTTGTGTATTTAGGAGCCCTGTTCCTCTCCAGGGTCCCATTTTCTCCCATGTTGTCTCCAGGAACAAGGAAACAAGCTCTGACCCATCACTCTTCATGCACAGCAGCCTCTTGGCAGAGGTGCTGCCAGCTGCTTGGTTTGTTTTAGGACACTTGTCCACTCAGCTTTTTGTCTAAATGTTTTCTTAATGTTTCTCTTCTGGCCCAAATGGCTGCAAGTGCTGACAGAGCAGTAGTAAATGAGTAAGTACCAAACAGATATAGGGGAAGATCACGTCATACTGCTTTTAATTTGTCCTCTTCCAAAATCTCTGCAAGTCAGTGGACAAGAGAGAGCCAGGGTTGTTTGCTGCCTCATGGTTTGAAGTCATTGTACTGATTGACAGACTCCAGTTCATGTTGTGCATCTGCAACTTATACTCTCTCCTGAATTGAGTTGTCCCATTCTCCCTTTCTGCTCCCTCAGTTCTCTTGTGAAAGTGCCTGAGGTCTCTAATCTGGAAAAAAAAAAAAAAAGTGGGTTTTTTTCTAGGGCCGTGCTTGCAGAGTGGGGATCCTGCTGCTGGCAAGAGCAGAATTGGTGTGGAGAGGCCTGGAAAGAGCCTGTTTGCTGGACTGGGCTTTGTTTTACACTGTTCACGAACATGAACTGTGCCATTCTGAAAGCCTCCTGGCTGGTGAAAAAAGTGGGCTGTGAGGAATTCTGAGACTGAATCCTTTCCACACAGGTGTGACTGGGCAGAACACACCTGAGGGACTGAGCCAGCTTCTCCTGCCCAGCTCCCTCCAGGACCAGAGCTGCTCCTGTGGCTGTGCATCGTGGTGATCCCTTCAGGGATGCTGTGCTGGGTTCCTGCTGCCCTGGGCTGGTGGGGTGCAGGCTCAGAGCCCCGAAGGGGGGATCCCTGGGCACCTGCAGCGTGCTGCAGCTGGGAGCACCCTGCAAGGGACTCGCAGGGGTGGCTGCTGGAGGGGGCTGGGTGACCTCATTCTGTCTGCAGCTGCAGCTGCAGGGATGGCCTCTCCCTGCAGTGATGGCAGCCCGAGCACTGCAGGAGAGCGGGCAGGAGAAACCACTTAGATCAACGCTACAGATGATGGTTTGTTCTCTATGGAGCCCATCAGCTTCTTGCTGGCACCCAGGAGGGCTGACAAGCAAGGATGGAAATGAGGTAGAGACCAGAGCCCTAGGAGAGGGGGGAAAAGCACCAGTTTCTTTGGAGGGCTTCCCGTGGGACCAGTTTCCTTCTCCAGGATGCCTGTATGAAGTCTCCCATCTGTCTCTCTTGGGTCTCACCACCTCGCACAGCTTTGGATGCTGGGTGGGAGATGGCTCATGGCTGAATCCAAGAGTGGGAAGCAACTGAAATAACTTTTGTGAAATGCCAGCATCGTGCTTGAGGAGGAGGAAAGGAGGGCTGGGATGTGCCTGTGGTGGAGGGGAACAGTCACATAATTTCAGCTGTGTTGAAAGGGGGTGAAGGAGATGGCCTGATAACCAAAGAGTGGGTTATTGAGGAGGAGGAAGCCCTAGCAGGAGGAAGGATGCAGCAATTGAGGCAAGATGAGTGCAACTGCATGGAGAGATGAGTACTTCCCAGAGCAGTGATAGAATAGGTGTCACTGTACAAATATTTTGAAAGCTGTATCATATATATATGTGTCATCACACAGAGAGAATGTCACTACTTTATTTGGCTTCTCATGTGCTTTGCTTTCCTTTGCTCTTGAGATGACAAACTCTTCCAGATGCTCTTTGGCTGCTTCTATGGAGAGTGCAGGGCCAAACCTGGCATGTGAATTAGCTTTTTCTCTACTTCCTCACAGTCAGAGACATGATCTCACCTGTGTTTTTTGTGAAAGTCTCTTGGGAGCAGCTGCCATCATTATTCACAGTCATGAGTGCAGTGTGCAATACCTGTCTAGCCTAGCAGCTGCAGGCTGGTGCCCTGCTCCTGTTAAGGGGAAATTCAGTAACCTTGAGTTGATTTGTCCCCAACAGTAGTGAAGGTGAGAGATTGACTCTGTAGCAAAAGAAAGGAGTATGCTGTATAGTTTCTGGCCAGAGAGCTCAAATATATAGGAACAGGAATGGAAGGATGACTATAAAAATAGGGAGCAGATCTGTGTCTTACTCATCTCCTTTTCCAGTGCCAAAATATAAAGGTGCACATTTCTGGTAGGAAATCAGACCATGTGCCCAGGTGTCATGAGCTTATTTGTCCTTCTCCCCATTCTTCTAGGTGTTCCAGTACCCCAAGGCCTCCCTTTCCAGAGAAAAGGTCTTACCCATGCACCAGAGCAGCGTTGATGGGGTAGAAGACATGTCCATGCTGGGAGATCTGCACGAAGCTGCCATCCTGCTTAACCTTCACCAGCGCTACCAGCAGGGGAACATCTATGTGAGTGCTCATCCCTTTTGGCCCAATGGTTTTTGGTTAGCTTCAGGGCTGCCACTCTGCGTGTGAAGTACTGAGGTTATCCTTGTCTCTTGAGGATAGGGATTGGAGGGGGTTTTCTGCCTTGCCAGCTCCATCATTCCTGTGAGATCCTACCCTTACCAGAGGGGGCCTCTTTGCCTCTATGGAGGAACTTCCAAAACATGAATGTCCACCTCAAAGCTTTGTGGTAATTGTGCAGCTCTGTGTCTTCCATGAATGTCCACGTTTGATGAGCTGCCAGTCACATTCCCCAGGTTCCCCATTATGGCTGTTCCATGGTTTATAAGGCCAAGCAGACTGGAAAGTGCAGTGTATGCAGGTTGTTGCTGAGTGTCCCTCCTGATCCAGAGAGATGAAGCTACTGCCTAACAAAACCAGGAATGCAAACCTGTTGCCTAACTCTTCTGCTTTTACATGCAGTCGTGCCTTTTTTTTTTTTTTTTTGGATTGCTCTGCTCTGCTTGCACCGATGAATACTCATACCATCTCCTGATTTCCCTCTGAGGCCCTCAGGAAGGAGACAAGTGTTAGGAAAGGGACTTGTGAGGAAAAGCACATCTGGGATAAGACATCCCTGAGGTGCTGGGATGGCAGTGCTCTGCTGAGACTTGGAGAGGACAAGGAAGATAGATTAGCAAGACTACCTTATCTTGCTTTACTCTTACCTTGCTTGTCCATGCTATGTGCACACAGAATTTTTCAGAATATGACAGGAAAAATGTAAATCTCTGTCTGTGTTGCATAGCAACTGTTATCAAGGCAACCAAACCATATGCACCTGTATTCCAGTGAATTATCAGTAAAGTGACCCTGTTTCTGAACCATCTCCTGCACTGGATGCAGAGGAGACTGTAAATTATTTTGTTTTTGCTGTAGACCCCCTTGCCTGTTGTCTGTCAACATAGCCTTGTGACCCTGTGACAGTACCCACATGCATATACTATTTTTAAGGCCCATATCCTTGGTGCTCTTCTCTTCCTGTGTTTGACACATGCTGTGTGTCTCTGCATTTTGGCCCATTTGGGGTATATTCCTCCTGTTTCTTCTTCCTCACACCTTAAAATGCGATGCAGGATTCTCTTCCTTTTCAGTCTGTGCCTTGTACCAGAAATGCCACAACACCAGCAGTGTGACAGTGTCATAGCAGCCCTATCTCCTTAAGCCTTTCCTCTAGCTCTGATGTGTCATTCCTTCTCTTATTCAGCATTAGTTCTGTGCCTTCTCCATCCATGCATAAAGGTGTTAAAGTTTAACACCTTTACACCTCGTTTTTTGCCTTTGCACAGTGCATGAATGTCAGATGTGCACCTTGGGTCTGAAATTTTTGGAGGTGTATGAAGGGGCCTGACCTCTGTAACATGCTCAGCTCTGGGAAGAACCCCTCACTGTAGGATTGTTAGCCCCACCATGAGCTCCTAAAGGGAATTCTTTCTGATCAGGGAGCGTAGGTAGCAGTATATCTAGACTGGTGTGGCACCCATAATTAATTTACTACAGCAATACTGACAAGCTCAACAGTACCTTTTGTTTTCCAGATAAATACTATTCAAGCACTACCCAACTGTTGAAGGAAATTATGTGAGCACAGCAACAGCCTGCATCTTCCCTCTTCATTCTTGCAATTCCTGTATTCCTTAATAAAAGTAGACCCAACAGAATGTGAGTGATGTGTAAATGAGCCAGGGGCTGTACTGCCACATTTTGTGCTGTCCTGAGCAATGCCATGCCTAACCATCCAAGTAGGATCTGTTGTCCTGAGAAGTAGACCTGCCACATGTGGCTTGTCCTGCTCTGGGGAGTTCTCTGGGGGCAATTACTTTGCTGATAGAGTAGCTGGTATGTACGTGGTTTTACTGCTATTAAAAATTATGGATAGAAATTCTCTATAAGGGAATGCATGTGATGAGGAGACTGCAACTGGGAGGTAGAAAAGTTTCTGAGAAACAGCTTTGAAAGAGATGGCTGTCGTGGAAGAAGTTCTGGAAAGGAGCTCTGTTCCTAGTGAGAGGTGAAACTACAGTGGAAAATGCAAACTGAAACATCTGAGAGGAAAAGATGCTGTGAAGGTCTGGGAGAAGGGTTAGAATGGACATCTCTGTCTTGGAGTCTCTGGACAATGCCTGTTCCTCTACTGCATGTACAATGCTTTTTCCCCAGTTCATGTTTTCTCACTCAATGCTTTCCTCTCTCTCTCCACCTCTCTGGCCAAAGATCATCTGCTTGCTTATTGCTTTCATTACCAATGAATTATATTTCTGCCCACAAAGGTCCCTGTCAGAGGGTCCTCAGGACTTGATCCATGCTAGCCTGTTTATACTGATAATGCAATTTGGCCTAGGTGATTTTTTTTCCCCTGATGATCTCTGACTGCTGCTTTAATAAATGAGCTTTAAATATTTTGGTGACTACAGCAACATCTTATCAGTCTGGCTTCTGGCTTCAGAGCTTGGCATTGCTATAGCCCCAGATCTCATCTGGCTTGATGAGTCTTCCTGGTCACCAAGTGTTTAATTAACAGCTTGTCCCATAGATACATTCAAATGCTTTTATATCTGTTGGGTGACTTGTAGTTAGTTCATGGTTTGGAAATAATGCTAGATGTTGTCCCTGACCACAAAGCTCAGCACCTCCTGCAGCAATCTAAGTGTTTCCTCTGTCGTGTCTGCTGAGAATGGGTCTTCCTTGAGCAGAGCACTCCAAGATGTCCCTGGGAGGGAGGCCACTGCACCAGCAGCAGGATTTAAGCTGGATGTTGACCATATTACAAAGCCATCATTAGGAGAGAGGTGGCACCATTGCTCTGAACTGCAGCTCTGAGAATAACTGGATTTGAGCTGGTTGGCTGAACCGAAAAAGTCATGCCCCAAAAAGCAGCATTAATTTCCTTCTGACTTCACAAAATAATACATTTGGAATTCAATATTGTGCTCTGGGTATATTATTTTAAACCTTGCTCCGTCTTTTTTTGAACTTTTTTTTTGAGATTTTCAAAATAAATAATTTCAAAATAAAATGTTTAGAAAATACAGAAATGTTTTGACTTGAAATCCAGAGCTTCATCTACAGCTGTCAATTTTGATTTGGTTTACCAAATGATTTAAGCTGCTACAAACAGCATTTTTCAGCAGAAGAAAAATTATATGCTTTAGTGCTTCTTTGCACCCGTGTGTGTGTGTCTGTGTTCCAACTCTTTATTCAGGAGGTTCTTGAACCCTGCCATGCCCCCTCCACTTAGGACTGTGGATAGAGGCATTGAAGGTGTCTTCTGACACTCTTCCAGTCCTGGCTCTGCTATTCAGCTTCGAGCACTGTGCAAAGTAGCTGGGTATGAAGATGGCTTCATGTTTTTAAATTGTGTAAGCTTAATTTAACAAAGACAACAGGATAAGTGTTATATTGTAAAGCAAAAAAATTCGGAGTGCCCCATCCATACCCAGCTGCACAGCTCCTTCCCTGGGGTTTGCCATTCTTTGCCAAACTGTGGACCTCTCTGCTGAACTCCTTATTTAGGCTTTCTCCTTCATCACGACTTATTTCAGAGTCCGGGTTTGTTTTGATTTTTTAAATTTTTTTTTTCCCAGGAGCTTCATTTCCTTTCTGTGTTTTGTTTTTCTCCCCGTAGACAAACATTGGCTCCATCTTGGCATCAGTAAACCCCTACAAACCCATCCCTGGTCTGTACAGCGTGGATGCCATAGAGCTGTACAGACAGCACCGGCTGGGTGAGCTGCCTCCCCACATCTTCGCCACCGCTAACGAGTGCTACTGCTGCTTGTGGAAGCGTCATGACAGCCAGTGTGTCCTGATAAGGTTAGAAACGGAGAGCCAGCCCCCCTGGCTGCATCACACGCCTTGCTCCTGCTCTTCCGTTTGCATTGACACCTGCCTGAATACCCACAGCATCCTCCTTGCCTTTGCCTGATCCCTGCGTGTCACAGCAGAGGTGTCACGTGTTTATTTCCAGAGGTCACTTCTGTGCCATGGGTAGGACGGTCATCGGCTCTGTCTGTCCTGGGTCTGTGGGTGAAACGTATGGTTTTTTTCTTAACAGCGGAGAAAGCGGAGCTGGAAAGACTGAGAGCACCAAGTTGCTCCTGAAATTCCTGTCAGCCATGAGCCAGAGCTCCCTCGGGGCCCCTGTGTCTGAGAAGAGCACTCACGTGGAGGAAGCCATCCTGGAAAGCAGGTACAGTCACCCCCACGGGGACACGGGGTGCTGGTGCCTTTGGGGACACTGCCCTAGGGGACACTGCCTTTGGGGACAGTGCCTTCGGGGACACTGCCTTTGGGGGGCACTGCCTTAGGGGGGTACTGCCTTTGGGGACACTGCCTTAGGGGAGCCCTGCCTCTGGGGACACTGCCTTTGGGGACACTGCCTTTGG